>CAAKHF010010456.1:0-30839 GCA_901007745.1 Hippocampus kuda | reverse complement strand
AGACTATTAAAAAAAAAAGAGAGGGAGGGAGGGACTGAGAAAGGGAGCAACATCCCCGCCTAGTGTGTGCGACTGTGAGTGTGTGTGTGTGTGTGCGTGTGTGTGTGTTCGTTCGGAGTTCACGTGACATTCAGCAAGCCTCTGACTCAAGCAAGTTGCAGAGAAGAACACAACAGAGAAGTCTTCCATACGAACTCAGACGTCTCACGAAACGCTGCCAACCAAACAAGATGTTTTCTCTCGGGGAGAAGGTGGAGTTTCTCCTAGCTAACCCGTTTTCGACACCTGTTGGCCAGAGAATCGGTGAGTCGCAGACAAATAGAGCAATCAATTCACACAATGTCGTGTTTGTATGTTTCGCGTTCGAATTCGGTTGTTCTGAGGTGTCATCCAAATTTGGTAGCGATTGTCAAGTTAGCGGAACTAATCACGCGACTGAGGCAGGCGTTAGTACCTTTAATCTTCCAACTGATTGGCTGTTTAGTGTTAAATGGCGACTCAGTCTACGAATGAGTGGAGAAGAACAACGCTAATGTGTTTATTCTGATGCTCGTTTCACTTTACTTATACTGCTACATACAGTACTGTGTAAAAAAAGAAAGAAACGACTCCAACATTTGGAGAGCTGTGGAATATTACAATGCAGATGTGTCATCATCTGTATTATTTGCTGTGACCAACAGGGGGAGTCATATGTACTAATCCAAAATAAGAAAAACCTAACCCCAGCACGTGCCGTTGGATTTAACTTTTAGTCATACATCTGTCTAACTTTTACTTCACACAAACGTAAACTTTGCAATATATTTGGGGCTTCGAGGATCTAATTTGCAGTGTGTGGACGACTTGTCACTTTGTATCCGTGTCACATGAATAAAATACATCATCAAAAATTGTTCAGTGGGACGTTCCCATCTCTGGCCAGGGATGCTGCGGGTGGGCGGGGCACATCAGCTCAAGGTAAACGTTGCATCAGGGGTCTAAGTGCCTTTATTGATTTGTACTTGCTATTTATGTTAAATTTGCACTTCAGATGTGATGTAGATTAAGTTACATGATTAAAATACTCCTGGTGGCTGTTGCATATCCTTTTATATTTAAAAGTAAACAATAGTGGAAGTTATGTAGATCTGCGGTTGCGTTTTATCCATCCATCCATTATCCAAGCGGCTTGTCCTTACAAAGGCCGGGCGCGTGCTGGAGCCTATCTCAGCTGTCTTCAGGTAGTACGTGGGGTACACCCTGAACTATTTGCCAGCCAATTGCAGGGCACACATAGACAAACAACCATTTGTGCTCACAATTACACTTAGGGACAATTTAGAGCATTCAACGAACCTGCCACGCATGTTTTGGGGATGTGGGAGGAAACTGGAGAAAACTCACATAGGCACAGGGAAAACATGCAAACTCCAAACAGGAAGGCCGCAGCCCAGAATCAAACCACAGACTGATGCACCATGAGGCGGACATGCTCACCAGTCCACGACTGTTCCACCTCCAGTTACGTTTTACACGATGTAAAATATTGAACTGTATTAGATATGAATGTCAGTGTCACACAGGGTAATGAACTTCAGAGCACGTGATTGTTCCTTATTAAACAAAATTGAGAGTTTTCCATTCTTCCTTTCAGCAGCGTCTTTTAAAGACAGAATTTGGTCTTCCTCAAGAAATAGCATTGTGATATGTATATCAATTGGTTCAAAAGATCAAGACCCGTAATTCTTTCAATTTTTATCCCAAGCTTTGTAAAAATAATTCAAGGCCCTTTTCTGTCCCAGAATGACTCTTCCCCAAAGTACAAAGCAAGGTTCTACAATGCATGGTTGGATGATTTTGATGGAAAAGAACTTGAGATCCCCACTCTCACTCCATCAATTACCTATTAGCAGAACTAGAACAGAGATTAGGCTGTTGGTCTTTACAAATCTTCTTCTGGATGAATTGGTAAATATTCCTGCAGACATATGTCACCACCTTTTAGAATTCCAAATGATGTGTAAAATCTATGCGTCCGAATACTTATGCCCATATAGTGTACAAAGCACATATCCTTGATATTGTTGTTTCTTTGCAAAGTTTCTTGACTTTTGTATGTAATTGTTAAACCCAACTGTAAATTTAAATGATATTCACAATGAAAAATGGGTGTTCGCATAAACTATAAAGATGCTGTCCACTCACATACTGCAAGCAATACCTGATTTTGTCTTTCTCCATTAAACAAAAGACAGAAGACCTTCGTTTAAATGATTGTGTCTTCTGTAAAACAATGTAGCATCTGCTGAGGGCCAACAGGTGAAGCCAGGAAATTTAGTTTCATCTGCGGACTCAATGAGTGACAGAATATTGCCAAGCCCTCTCGACCCTTCCCGCCTCTTATATCATTCACTCATTTTTTCACACATAAATGTTAGAGGCTTCAGCTCCTTCTGGGGCAAACACAAGCAGCTGACAGTCACATGAAGTGCACAGAGCTGGAAAGTGGAACTTGGAAGGGGGAGTATATGCAACAAAGTAAATGGGATCGACTAACATAGGATGTAAAAGGACTGGAGGAGATTTAAAGCGATTTATGAGGAACATGTGAGGGCTGGAGAAAGTTGGCTGTGATTACTAAATAGTTTGAGTTGAGAATGCAGCATGCTCACAAAGAAATGGGCAGGATTATGTTGAAAAAACTTTACAAAATGGATTTCCAACCGAATGTGTTAAGAGATCTTGCTATCCTGTCTGTGACAGGCCATTTCAATCTATAACTAAACTTAACTTATATTATGGGCTGACCAGTAAATGACCATGACAACCTCTAGTGAATCCTGTTCTGTAAAGTTATTTTCTTACTACCTGACGGGAATGAATGTATTGTATATAAATATCATGCAGCCTTGTGGTATGATATCAATTCAATAGAAACACTGGTTAGACTTCATTGAAAATATTTTTTTTTCCAGAAACCTTTTTGTTTCAGTTATATAATAAATATTATGTACCCATAAGCCTTTGCAATTTCAGTACCATGCAGTTGTATTATCTCTATTTCTATCCCTCCAGTAGTTCACTACATTCCTTCCCCATTTTTTTGGGTCAATAGAGCAAGCGACCAGCGGCTCTCGGCAGTCAGAGGACTGGGGACTTAACATGGAGATATGTGACATCATCAATGAGACGGACGAGGGGTATGGAATAATGTCATTTGTTTTGCTCAGTTATATTGTGTATAAAGTGGTCTGTAGAAAAAGAAACATTTTTAAACTTTTGATACAACTGTCTTTCTGCTACATTTTTTTTTTTTGACTGTGGTAATATAATTTTGGCTTTAGCAAACGGCCAGCAGACACGTTTGTTGCCATTTGCCAAGCATGGTGGCACATGTTTCACAGAGAACCGAACACTATTACATGTTGGTCAAAGTCCAGATAAAAATCGTTGAAGCGATGATGTCATCATGTCACCCCTCCATTCATCCTTCAATGCAAATGTGATAAGTCCTGACATTCCATTATGTCTTGTATCAGTCTGAGCCACATTTTTGCTTGCTAACAAATGGAAAGACAACCAAATGTGAATAGTATGAATAAGTATACCCTCTCATTAGCTCCAGTTTACCTGCCACCCCAGTGAAAAAAATTGGATGGATTTTTTCCCCTCTTATTGAAGAAATGTAATTTTTGAAGACACTCAATTTATTTTATCCCTCCAGCGGTCTTCTTCTGCAGTGATTGTACGTCATCCTCTGTCACAGAGAAAATGCCCTGAGCAAAAATAAGGACAAAAAAAAAAACCCAAAACACTTTTTGTTTTGTTAGTGCAACCTTGGCATGTCATTGAACTACCATTCTAGTTTAAAAATAAAATAAATTATATTTATTTTTCCAGACCAAGAGATGCAGTCAAAGCCATTAAGAAGAGGATCGTAGGTAACAAGAATTTTAGAGAAATCATGTTGGCCCTGACTGTGAGTATTCATCTGCTCAGGTGTTTTTATGGATCTGTTGTCTATTTTTATTTGTCTTGTGCTGAGTGTATAGTGCAGTAAATAAATGTGTTTTTCGAAGGGGACTACCCTTGTTCTTCAGGATAACATTCAATTGCTCACTGTCACACAGGTTCTTGAGACGTGCGTAAAGAATTGCGGCCATCGCTTCCACGTGTTTGTGGCGTCACAGGAGTTTGTTGAAGGAGTTTTAGTGCGAGCCATTTTGCCCAAATATAATCCGCCCACTGTTCTCCATGACAGGGTGCTCAGTCTCATACAAGTATGTAAATTGTCTTTTTGTTCGAAGCTTTTATTTATTTGTTTTTTGCTGGTGAAATGAGTTTTACATTTAATGTTCTTGTGAGGTCACATATTAAGTAACAATCAAATTTCTCTTGAAAAAAAGGCTGCAGGACTGGTGTTTCCTTTATTCTAGTTATTTCTGATTACAAGTTTTGTTATGTCTTCACGGAGTTATACTGAGGGCTCTCTGTGCTTTTCTCAGTCATGGGCTGATGCTTTCCGTACTACCCCCTCCCTTGGGGGCGTGGTCTATGTTTACGATGACCTGAGAAGACGAGGTTTGGAGTTTCCCATGACAGACTTAGATGCTCTATCGCCCATTCACACTCCCAGCAGGGTGAGTCTGTCTGCAGGGTGAAAATCAACAGTTTGCATCTAAATTGCACCATGTCTGTACAATATATTTGTTGACTTCTGAGTAATGTCGTGACCATTCGTGCGTACTGTATGCATTGTGTTTGTCTAAGTGTACATTTATTGCCTCCAGACTGTGCCAGAAAACGAAACCCAACAGTCCACGGATGCACCTCCTCATCAATCACAACCACAAACTCCCTCCAGTTGTCCTACTACAAATTCTTCACCTGCATCTCAGCCCATTGAGGGACCACCTGCCCTCTCGGCTGAGCAGGTACCGCCTAAAAAATAAAAAGAAAATATTTTTTAGGCGGTAGAGACACCCTGTGCAGTAGAGAGGAAAAACAGGACTCCACGTTGAGTTGGAAGATGTCTGATGCAGTGTTTCATTGTGACTATATACTTTACAGTAAATAATTGTATTTGTTTCCATCCAGACTATAATTACAGCATGATGTACTTTCTTCATCATTTATTTGTACAAATGCATTTTATGATATTATTTAATAGAATAGTGTTTTATCCTATTTCCCTCAAATGAATACCCAGCCATATTCATCCGTCCATTTTCTTTACTGCTTGTCCTAACTAGGGTTTTGAGTGAGGTGGAATCGATCCCAGCTGACTAGGCGAGTGGCAGGGTACACCCTGGCCTGGTCGCCAGCCATTTACAGAGCATACAGTATAATATAGATAAACAACTTCACACTAACATATTGACAGTTTAGTCTTCAGGGGACCTAACATGCTTGTTTTCGAAATGTGGGAGGAGCCACAGTACCCGGAGAACACCCACAAAAGTAGAAGGAGAACATGCAGTCTCCACATAGGACGGCCTGACCTAAGAGTAGAATCCAGAACCTTAGAAATGTGAGGCAGGCCTACTAACCACCAGCTACTTTGTTTTCCTTTATCAGTCATAGTAAAGGTAATTACAGCCAAGTAGTGGCACTACCTGCTCTTATTAAGGAGGTGTCTATTCAGCTGAGGTGTTTATTTATTCAAGTGGAAAACTCACTTGGAAAGAGACACATGAAGTGCCGGTAATCTATATGTTCAATTCATTGTTATTTGAGGGAAGCCGATTAGAACTGTAAAATTGCATTGTAGTGTGTTTCATTTTAGATTTGTTTTGTCCCTTTCCTTTTCCTCTTCAGAAAGACAAGCTGCAGCAAGAACTTGCACTTGTAAAGGGAAACCTCATTGTAATGAATGAAATGCTGAATGAAGTTAAACCCGGACAAAGCAAGCAGGATGATACAGAACTTCTGCAGGTGTGTTCATTTTCTACATGTTTATGTGTCTGAAGGTGAATTAATACTGTATTTTTTTTATGTTGGTGTTTAATGGTTTTGTTTTGTTTTGTTTTTGTCCACTGACTGAATTGTCAAGACATCACTGAATGCTAGCACATTACGCCCGAAACACATCGTGATAGTTCAGAATATATATATATATTTTTAATGATCAAAGTGTTTGCCACTACCATGGATTTTTGTTTTCCCTTCGTGCCTACTCGAGAGACAGGGATGCAGCAACACCGTTGTGTCCCTCATAACCAATGGTGGAAGAGAGCCCCATTGTGTGAAAGTCTGTCTTTGTGCCCAAATCAAGCATATTACCGTGATATACGTATGAAATGTCAATGCGTTGTGAAATTTACAATAATTGTCACAGCTACGAACTGGCTTTTCATCAACGCACAAGCCGCTATCACAATTCGGATATGTCAACCAGCCTGTGACGTCACTGGCTCAATGCAGGACCGTTATATTGTCGTATTTGTATTGTTAAATAAAACCCTTGTTTAACTGCCTGGGATTAACCTGTAAAAATATGTTCCTCAAAATTACTAAATTGCTCCTCAAATTAAGTAATTGATGAGCAAAATTGCTCCTTAAATGACCAAAGGAATATTGAGCCCGGCGAAATGACAGTCAATGAATTTCTTTGCTTTCCTCTGTTCAACGCAGCAACTCTACTCAGTGTGTAAGAACATGCAAACTCGAGTGGTGGAGCTCATCCCCCAGTTGCTGGACGAAGGACTCATTGAGGAGCTTCTTGTGGTTAATGATGACCTCAACAATGCTTTCATCCGTTACGAGAGGTATGCGGCAGCCTCTCTCACCTATTCTACATGATTAAAGGAGAATTACGAATACTCATCGTGTATCTTAAACTGACTCTCCATTTTAGATTTGACAGACTTAACAAGGCACAAACGACAAATACTGAAGAAGTAAGATCTTTACTTCTTTGCCTCGGTTGCACCCATCTACATATTTAATCTTGAAGCACATACTTCTTTGTATAATCTTCCCACCAGAGTCCTGTCAGCCACCTGAACCTCATCGACCTCAGTCCAGAGCCCTCAATACTCAACCAGCCTGCTGTCATCACTACAAACAATCAACCTGAAGTCAACACATGGACCAATCAGAGGCAGTCGGACAACCACAGTGAGCACAAAGTTATTCTTGTGTCTCCTTTTCACGACACAAAATCATGATATGAAGCATGCTTGAGTCTGGTGTATCCCTAAGATCAATTTTGATATATTTTATCATGTAATGCAAGAAGTATAACATGCAACATCATGTTTTACCGTATTTGCGACTGCTAATAATAATAATACTAATCCAATGGGTCAATTTTTATGTTTAGTTTGTATAATTGTTTTCAAGAATCTTTTGTCTTTTAGAAGATGAGGAAGAGTTTGATATGTTTGCTCAAACCCGAGGAAGCTGCTTAGCAGAGCTGAGAAAGAGGTAAATGGTAATAGTGCACAATTCATACAGAATGTGGGCCTAAAAACATTTAACTGTGTACTACTCTGTATCTTCAATAAAATGAACAATTGCATTGATGGAATGCAATGAAACCTCTAAGGTCAAATACATTTTGGTCTGGGATGCTGATTGCAAATTATTACCATTGAAAACAATGAAAATATTCCATTCTGAGTCCAAACCGCTGTCATGATAAACCATTATCAATACAAACAATGGGTTAAGATTTTTTTTTAAATTAACATTACCCAACACTGACAACAGTGTTGGTTTCCAAACTGCGTGCTCTTTTAGGTTGCTCAAATTTTGTGGTTCACATTTATATCTGATATGGGTATAATCATGTGGATGTTTTATGGATTACAAAGGGAATCTTGGATGTGTTTTCAGTGTTAGGTATGAAGACCCTGGTGCTGTAGAGGGTCTTGCTGGGGCTCTTGACTCAAAGCTGCAAGTCACAGGAAATGTATGTACAAAACATAAATTATAAAGCTGGTCAAGAGCAAATTTTGCTCAGAGATGCATGAGTTTTATGTGTCCGTAAACATATATTATCACATTGATTTTAAAAAAAAAATGTAAAGACGTTTTTTTTTCCTAGCACATCAGGTTTTTGAGCTGTTTGATTTATAAAAGCTTGCTCAATACGGATTTAGCATGCATTTAATTTATAGCTATGACACACAAAAAATTGACTCAAAGTTTACTTGCGTCTCTGATTAAAAAGAATAGTAAAAATTTGTTGAGCAATGTGATCTTTATTTATCTATTTATTTGGGTTGGGGCACAAAAACAGATGTTTTTATCTTAAAACAATTCTCTGACAATATTGATGGAGCTGTCTTGGAGACCACCCATGTCGTGTGTTTGCAGTCCGCTTGTCTATTTAAAAAAAAAAAAAAAAGTAAAATAGCATCTACTGTACTATCATTGTCTTGTCACCATTACTTTCTGTCTGTCAGTTTTCAAATGTAATATCTATGTCTTTTACAATGGTGGCCTAAATATACATTACGCTTCAATTCAAAAACATTTTGTAGAGAGTAAAATATTAGCCTCAGTCTTTTTGTATTGCTTTTCCTGCTAGATGGAGCAAGTAAAAAACACTCTAAAGAACAATGTGGATCAATGGCTTTCTTGTGACATGGTGAGATCATCTTTTTCTTTAGGCCAATACCTTAACAGATATGGATATTGTTAATGTTATGTGGGTTGCTTTGTCTGAAAATGTAGGAAGACCAGTCTGCGGTCAGTGAGGGAGTATCCAGTAAAGGTGGGTCACTTTTTTTTTTTTGTACAAATGGAGATGTGGCAAAACTAGCCACAGTTTGTCAGGTGCTTTTTCTCAAGAGCTCATTTGTGGCAGGGTTTTTACATTCTGGACCTGGATTTGCCACCTCTGTTCAGTATATATTTCCTGTTGTTAGTATGATATTATCACTTCTCTTGAATGTTTATGTGTGTGTCACAATGCAAAGGTTACTCTCTGATTGTTTTTTCCAGAGTTTGATAAGTTTTTGGACGATCGTGCAAAGGAATCTGACCAGCCTAGCCATACGACCTGTGGCACACTGCCTTCCCCCGCCAGACTGCTGCCACAGGCGACAAAGCAACAGGACAGTTCACATGACCAGCTTTTTTCCCTCTAGGTTTGGGAGCCATGATAAAAGAGCAAATAGATGTTTTTTGTTTGTTTGTTTTTTTAATAAACAAGCAGATGTTATCACTGAAATATGAGTACAACTATACCATAGCCTTGAAAGCCATGTTTTAACCAAATGGTCCATTTCAGTAAAGCTCTTCATGGTGCAGATTAGAACAATAAATACCTTATTCGTCCCATGAGCTAAATTAAATGTTCACATCAGCAGTATTCACCCATATACACCAGCATCACTGGTATGGAAACAAACAGAAACATAAAAAATAAACATAAAGCGCAACATTGGGAAGGAATTAAAAAAAAAAAACAATCTAAGCACGAAGAATAAGAGCAGATGCAGAGGATATTTCCTGTTTTTTTTAGTGGCAACTGATAAATATTCCACTTGAGTCTAGTTAAGTTAGACCAGGGTGACAATGGCTGGGTGACATCATACAATACGTAACATAAAAGAATACCGTGACACAGAGGACAAAGAACAATACTGTTGACTGTTGAATCAGGAGACGGCAGTGTGTCTGGGACTTCCCTGTGGATACAATACCATTCTAGATTGTGCTTCGAATAAATGGTGTCAACACTTAGCCTAGATTTGGTATTTTGTTACCCCGCCCATTAATTGACTGTAGAAATGCAAAAAAGAAAAAAAACATTGTCAACGTGACACTTAAATGAGCCAAGCAGAACTGCTTGGGAAATTTCCTGTAGACCAAAACCTGCACTACACCGCTGCTGCCTAAGGCATAGTAAATGCAGATGAACTTGTGTTTTTGTGCATAGAAAAAATATACATTACTGTGTTTATGAAATGCATTATAATGTTGATTTAAACATTCATATGTACATTTGATATTAAAAAAAAAAAAGTTATGTAAGATGATTGATTGCCTCTGTCCCAAACAGCTTTTATGTTGGGAAAATAAATGAATTGTATCAAGTACAACTTTATTGTCAAATGTGCTGTATGTGCAACATACAACACAGATGACATTTCTTCCCCCTCAAGACACCATATAACAAGAAGAGTCGCTGCAGGTGCCCACGTCGCCATCAAAAGAAAAGTTAACATAAAATTACAAAATAATACAAGACAACACATTAGACAAAGACAATCGTGCAATCTTAACCACTTTCCTGCATACACTTTGTTGTCTGAAGCAGTTATAGATGAAAGAGGAGCGAATCAAAGTGTCCTTTTCACCAGTGGATCAAAGACGTCATGCTGAAATGTGCACACGTCTGCTACAAGCTAAGCTTGAAAGCAACAAGAAGCTGTAGCATCCATTAACGAAAGAGAGATTGGCTCTCTTCTCCTGTCCCATATAAATCCGCTTCAATTCCAAGCCGCGGCTCCCAGTTACACATACGCATCGGTGCTCTGCGCTGACGCTCCTTTCCTCTCATCGGCGGCTCCTCAAGCCATGCATCCATCCAGCCGCAGACTGTCCATTAGCACCAACCTTTTCACTGAACAAAGCGGGGCTGTGAAAATGCTGCCTATTTCAGGCGCAAGACACAAGCGCCCCGAAGCTGTCCAGCAACAACAGTCAAATGGCGCTGACATTCCTCCCAATCAAAATCAGTGCCGGTACACATGTGCCGCCGAGAAGGCGCAACCACCAAGCACAGATTCTTCTTCTATGTATGTATGTATCCTTTCAGAAAATATAGGCATTTGTCTGACATAACAAGGTCAAGTCAAAATCCTCCTCTTAAGGCAAGGCATGTTCTTCATCAGTTGAAGTTGTTCTTCTTGATTAAAGCCAATTCTTATTCTCACTGGCTTGGATAGAAATATAGTAAAACAAAATGCACTTTCTCAGGTGCATCTGTATTTCTGCTGATGACAAGATAGTCTAAACATCAGATTCTTGCACAGGGGTGTATTGACCATACTCAATGATAAGCCAACTGTTTCTGTGAATGTTATTGTTGAGGAACTCAAGGATGTCTGGGGCCTGGTACATGACGTCCTTGGAGCCCTCAATAATAGCAGGACAGAGGGTCAAATACAACTCAAAATGAGAAAAGGAGGAGAACAGGAAACATTTCATTCTCCTGTTGAAGACCACTCAGACATCAGCAATGCTCAACTGGGAAGTTTGTCTCTGCTGTTGCATGTATGCATGTGCACTCCTCCGTGTGTCTGCAGCTTCCATCTCCAACATATCAACCAAGGATCAGCTTCCCAATGATGTTCAAGATCAGCAACATGGGGATTCACCGTTTCTTCACTTAAGAGCCAGTCTGCCTTCTTATTCACAGCCACTTCGCCCATACACCTTTGTGACCACTGCAGAGGACTTCCCCTACATGCCCAAACCCAGGCATTGCCGCTCCTCGCGCCTACTTTGTATCCTCGGATCCTCTTTTGACTCATTCTGGATGTCTATTGATCAGCCTTCCGAAGGCTCTGGGGTCTGCACAGGCAAAGGTAACTGTGATGATGTGGCAAGAGGTGACTCCCTCCCTGTGAAAGTAAATGTTGCCGCTTCCAGAGAGGACTTCAACCTCAATGCTTCTGCAGTGCTGAGTAAGGCTAGAGAAAACCAGAGGCAGGGGTTGGCGAGGGAAGCTGCAGATGTGGACCTCAGTTCTCTGCCTCCAGATGTTGCCAATTCAGTAAGAACCTGTCTGGTGCGCTCGGCCACATGCGGATTGCGTTCCCAGTGGGTGGATCTGGGCATTCTGCATTCTGGCTACGGCAGACTGACTGACAAGTCAGATGGAGTGCAAAGTTGCTCCTTTCCCAGTGGCATGGTGTGCATGAGAGCTCAGACAACACACATTAGGATTCTGGCTTGGCATTGTTTGAAAGTGAGAGATGATAAGTCCGAACAACTCAAGAGTGAAATATCTGACATCAGCATGTGGCTGGGAATTAGTGAAGAAATGAGGAAATATCTATGGAGGCCGGTGCCTTATCCTGTGGTCACAGCTTGTACATGTAAATGTAAATGATTGCTTTACTCAGTAGTGCTGAAGGGATTACTCTTTGAAATGCAATGTTTAGGCATCAATTGATTTAAAAAAAAAATCATCGTGTTTATTTCATCAAAATTCATTTTGTGAAAAATTCTTACATCAAGCAATTGCTATGTATTATTTGCTTACAATGCAACATTGTCCAGTGAAGTACAGCCCACTACCGCATTATAATAATAATAATAATAATAATAATAATATATTATGTTGTTTATTAGCTTTATTGAAGCAGTTTATGGATTTTAAGAATCAAATGAATATTGTACCTGTACGTAATGATTCACTAACAACACTCCAAAGTGTGTATTATTCTTTTTTAATTTGACATGAAATACATGTCTTAAAAATGAAATGTGTTATTATCGGTGCCAATGCCGCCCCCGCACCGCCCCAATTTGAATTAAATGAACCAATGTTTTACAGTTCCTTTGTTTCCTCTTGTTTTCCATATGGCATACAGGTATATATACCTGTAATAGCATACAATCTATCATGTCTGAAGGTTTGTGAAGGAATGGGTTTGCATAACATTCAAATTCTGACCTACCAGCTTTCAAAATTGTGTACTGTACTGATTACTTAAACCTCATGACTATATGTGTTTTAATATTTGAATTAATCCTTTAAAACAAACAAATAAGTGAGAAAAGTTTACATTTCTAAATTGGTACTTCGATAACTCGATTCGCCCCCTGTTGATTGTTTTGTCGAATGCCAGTACTGTAGTACAGAGTCGTTGAAAGTCGGAATTCGTAGGAGCCTTGAACGTAGCACACTTGGTTGGTTCCCACCCACTCAATCGGAGCTTTACGACGACACCAAAGAGACACACATACAAGATGGCAGCGTTGGAAGATGAGTTTGAAGATGCGCCTGATGTAGAGCCTTTAGAACCAACATTAAAGAATATTATCGAGCAAAAATCTTTGAAATGGATTTTTGTAGGTGGAAAGGGTGGTGTCGGCAAAACGACGTGTAGGTAGGTGGAAAATTCAGCTCATTACCCCCGAGGTACAGTGACCATGTCACCGAGTCAAGCTGGCAGGTTTTCAATCAGCTTTCGGCCTTTGATGACATAGTCCATAGTCAATTAAACCATTTCATATGTTACCTCCCGATGTATGGTTGTCACGTATACTCTTAACACCACCTTCAAATCGCGTATTGTTTTCCTTTTTTTTTCTTTCTCCTGTCAATATGCCGGCTAGCATGCTATGAGGCTAACATGCGACAGCCAACGGACACATGACTCACGTCTTTTACAGCTGATTTGTAATGGAGCTTTTCACGAATGCATTTTCTTTTTTTCTTGAGAAAGACAACGCTGCCTATATATGGTTCAAATCCCAATGTGGAACAGCTGACGTTAGCTCGTACTTGCGATTTCGCTTCTCTCTAAAACGGTGCTTTTGAAAATGAAATACAGTACACTCGCCCAAAAGGCGTTGCAAACATCTTGTCTCAACAAATGCGTTAATTCGCAATTTTGATGTACTCTTTCATTGCATATAATTTAGCAAAATTAGTATCAATATAATCGTGGCTAAATAGAGAAAAAAGTTAGAACAAGTCAAGTCAACTGTATTTATAGATCAAGACCTATTTCACAGTGTTAAAAGAAATTAATCGTTTAGTCTTCTAGAGGTAGAATCTTTATTTAGCATTCGGTTTGGATTGTGTTGTTCCGAATGTGGAGATTTAAAACAGGAACAACTCGGTTCTTACTCATATAAGCAACTTGCGGGCTGAGTATGTTGTAACCCCTTCCCCCCGCCAAAAAAAATAAACTACTATACTGAACCCAGGGAGAGAATGCAAAATTTGTGTTGGTGTTCTCC
Organism: Hippocampus kuda; assembly: GCA_901007745.1. Taxonomy (NCBI): domain Eukaryota; kingdom Metazoa; phylum Chordata; class Actinopteri; order Syngnathiformes; family Syngnathidae; genus Hippocampus; species Hippocampus kuda. The sequence goes on along the minus strand of CAAKHF010010456.1, from coordinate 16,922 downwards.
CATTATCCCAATGTTTTTATTTCTGTTGGTACGTAAGTTAATGTTAACCATTTGTTGAATAACTTTCGCAGTTGTAGTTTGGCTGTCCAGCTGGCTGCCGTCCGAGAGAGTGTCCTCATCATCTCTACTGATCCCGCTCATAACATCTCAGATGCTTTTGACCAGAAGTTCTCAAAGGTGCCTACAAAGGTCAAGGGCTATGACAACCTGTTTGCTATGGTGAGTGTGCACTTTGAAAGATGCACGTATACACGTTAGGGGTGTAAATCATTCACAGTGTCTTAAGAAGGTAGAAAAAAGAAATCTGCATCAAATTGCCTTTTCAGTCTCATGACAATTTCACATTCTCACAGAACAAGTCATCATTCTCTAAAATGCATACCCGGAGGTGGGGTTGAATCAATGCTACTCTGTTATCCCACAAATGTGTATGTGTTTGTATTTGTGTGAGTGTAGGAAATTGATCCAAGCTTGGGCGTAGCAGAACTGCCCGATGAGTTCTTTGAGGAAGACAACATGCTGAGCATGGGCAAGAAGATGATGCAGGAGGCCATGAGCGCCTTCCCTGGCATTGATGAAGCTATGAGCTATGCAGAGGTCATGAGGTGAGTCTTGTCAATTTCATGTCAAAATACTGATCATCCCATTTTACTGCATTTCCATCGTAAAGGGTTCTAATATCAAAGTCACGCGCGGTAACACCTGATTACACGCGTAAGGGCGGGAGCTGTCCAAAGTCCACTGATCTCCCTTAATTTGTACAGATAAATATATCCTGCTGGCATTGGATGGAATTAACGAATTGTGTGAATGGGAAGAAACAAAAACATCCAAAGAATCCAAAGCTATGTTTGTTGATGACAGTTACTGTCAGAACACTACACTGGACCTTGGGCCTTTTGTTTAATTCAATGCCAAATTACAAAATGTCTCACCTCACATACAATGTGTCATGATTTTAAGAGGTTGACGTCACTATTGCCCCCCTCCCTACTCGCCCTGCAATATAATAAAATTATAAAATAAAATATAAAAAAAATAACTGGAGCCCTTGGGTTCACATGATCAAAAAATTACTCCAACTCCCAACTCAACTGTGCCGATTGATATACGCTTTAGATATACAATGTTTTAATTTAATTTGTTTCTGTCTTCATCTCAGGTTGGTGAAAGGAATGAACTTCTCTGTGGTTGTCTTTGATACTGCGCCTACTGGCCACACGCTTCGCCTGCTCAATTTCCCCACCATCGTGGAACGCGGCCTGGGCCGACTTATGCAGATCAAGAACCAAATCAGTCCCTTCATCTCCCAGGTGAGGAATGGTGTCAAAACGCATACACTCTTTGACTGAAGATGTCCCCAAAATGTGCTCACATCTCCCATTTTTTTTTCTAGATGTGCAACATGTTGGGCCTGGGAGACATGAACGCAGACCAGCTAGCCTCCAAGCTAGAAGAGACTCTGCCTGTCATCCGCTCAGTTAGTGAGCAGTTCAAAGACCCTGTAAGTCACAGTTTCTTCACTCGGGTCAGTGAGTGCAATGTGGGGGATCTGCAAAACAATGAGCAGCAAATTGTTGTGTCATTTGAAAAAGAAAAGTGCATACCTACATTCTGTAGGTACTCAACTCAAATGTATATATTATAGAGCACTTTAAAACAACCATCGCTGTACATGGAGCAGATATCATATATACAACAGTAAAACAAATTAATAACAAAGACAGTAGGTAGCCAGGTCCGCCTGAATAGTAGTTGCTCGTGGGGTTGGAAAAGTCAAAAATATCGCAGCCAGTTAGCTCCACTGACTGTGCTTTTGTAAACGAGCTCCTCTATTTTCGCTTTGGAAACACTTCATGTCCGCTTGTGATGATCAATTTAAATTCAATTCATGTTGATTTATGCTTGGCAGCATTTTGGTTGAAACAACAACAACAAAAATCCAGTGGCACTCAAGGCTATATATGGTAGTTATGTTTGATTGGTGGGATGATTAATTTTGGAAATCCAATTTGTAAATCACACTAACATAATCTCACCCCTCTTTGCTGCCACCCACAGGAGCAAACCACCTTTATTTGCGTGTGTATCGCTGAGTTCCTCTCCCTGTATGAGACAGAGAGACTAATTCAAGAACTGGCCAAGTGCCACATCGATACACACAACATCATCGTGAACCAGCTGGTTTTCCCCGATGCTGAGAGGCCGTGTAAAATGTGTGAAGCACGACACAAGATTCAGTCCAAGTATTTGGACCAGGTATGTGTTTCTGGTATGATACAACACAGTCACTGGTCAAAACAGTGGGCTGGGCTCATGTTCATCCATGACTCGAATGAGGAGGGACGTTTTGAAATTGGATGCTATTATCCTTGATAGTTTTCGCAATGGCTCGATATTGAATGTGTTTGCAGCAGTGGCTTTTGATGCCAAAATGTCAACTTGCTTTGTGTGTGTGTGTTTGTTTCCAATAGATGGAGGACCTTTACGAAGATTTCCACATCATCAAATTGCCTCTGTTGCCCCACGAAGTTCGAGGTGCTGACAAGGTCAATACGTTCTCGAAGCAGCTTCTGGATCCCTATAAGCCACCAAACAAGTAATTCCCCTCCTTGCGGGACCAACCCCCTACTACTTTCCTTGCCCAAAGACCGCACGCCCCTCTGAGTTCCCCCAACCGGCCTCTCACCCATCAAGTACTCAACCTCACATGCAAAGCGGAGCATACGAACCAGGCACGCTTCAAGTGCAGCTGATGACGTCTCACATCTTCATAAGCCACCTTGTTAGCAAGCTAGGACATGAAAACATTGGTGCTGCCTTACTCTCCTGATCATGCATCATATCTGTAGCAGTAACATACCTAATTTAAAAAAATGTAATGGCTTCCTTTCCTCCATACTGAGCAGTGATTATCTTACAACAAGGCGGTACATTATGGTTCAGCTCTTAAAGTACACCATACCTGTGGAATTTTGGTCATATGTTACTCAATCAAAACCATCCATGTCAATACAAGAAAGAGTACCAATTTTAGGTTTCATTTCCTGTCCAACACAATCTCGAGACTGTATGTTATTTAAATACTATCTAGAATTGCACATAAGGCTCCTGGACAGTTTTAATGAACATAACTAATTCAACAAGCATTTTTTTTTTTTGGTCTTTGTCAGCATCCAGAGATTCAATGGCAGTATGTGATCAAAAATATTGTTTGAGCCCTGCCGAGCTTACGGCATGAGGTTTGAGCTCTGAACTGTCAAATACTTTGTCTGATCTTTGAGAACACTCATGTATAGCATCATAAAGTGCATTGTTGATTATGAATTAGTGAATGTCCCCTAACATGAACTGTGAGCTGAGCATTTGGGTGGATATAGATACAAATTGACTCAGCTAATGCTGCAAACGAGTCTATCAGTGAATGCATCAGAGTAAAAAAACAACCAAACATTTTTCTATGGGAATTTCTTGAAATGATGTTGCGAGTGTTAATTAAACTTAATTCAACAGAGAGCTTTTTTTTTGTGGGCAATCATTTGATGGGGTTATTAGCGAGCACTTCACCTTAGGCCAGGAGTGTCAAACTCATTTGAGTCGCGGGCCAATTTGGAGTTACGTCTTCACATGGAGAGCTGTTATGATAGTGAAACCCCAAAATTATTACTTGTACACAACAAATTAATAGATTACTAGTTTTGAAATCAGTTAAGTAAACTATAATTGTTTGTTCAATTATTGTTCAAGTGATTGTAAACCGGATAACAAAATTCTTGCCAAATCTCAATGTTATTTATTACACATGACCATTTAACTTTTCAGTACGGATTTTAGCAAGTTGACACACATGATTTGCTTTCGCAGGCCACATAAAATGACCTGGTGGGCCGGATTTACCCCCCGGGCCTTGAGTTTGACACCTGTGCCTGAGGAAAAACACGTACACACTCCACAAGCACTCCCAACTGAGCAAAGGATTGACTTTGACAAAGCATAAAGCTACAGTTAACCTTTCACATTTGGGCTCTGTGGCAATACGCACAAAACACTGACGATGTGGGCCGGGGGGGGGGGGCACTTCAAAAGTGTGTTTGATTGCCATCATTTCACTTTACAATCAATGTGTTTTGTAGGATCATCAGTTTACATTGTTTTTGTTTTTTAATAGTTCCACTTGCTCGGCTTTCATCATTTTCTTCAGTCCAGTTCGGTACTTACGGCCTGTCGCTTGTGCTCCATCATCTAGCCGCCCCCTCCCAGTCGGGAACCGTGCTAACGAGCTGCTCGTCGTCCTGCATTTGGGGATTTACCCCGGGGCGCACTGACCACTGGACACACCAAGGAGCCTCCGAGGATTAGTGCCATGTAGGCGCCGGGGGACGTCAGAATCGTGTGCTCTCAAGTCGAAAACTCCATTGGAGCGCATACACACTCCCGGAGGACTTTTTATCACAATGAACAGAAGCCATTTCGCCCGTGCACCACGACTCACCGAAATGAGCAATTAGCACTTCCAGACAGGTAAGATATTTCATTTTCAAAGTCATGATCAGTATTTATATGGAAATATGATTCATTACACCAAATCCAAAATGATCACCAATGTGTTGAATTTCCTGTCCAGATCCATATTTGGTAACCTAAATGATGTTAAAATTGTCACCCCAAGAAATTAACAGTACAAAAATGTTACAACAATGATGCATTTTCTTTCATGCAAAATTACACAGTTAAAGGAAGACAATTAGGAAGTGCACGTGAGTTTGATTTAATTACTAATTTATTAAGGCTTTTGTTGAACTGCTGGAACTGCACTGTCATACTCAAGCTGTTTTAAGTTTGTTTTAATTTGGTGACCTTATTTACGTAAGGGACACACAGCTCACTGTCAAGAGAGGGACTTGTACACCACTGTAAAATACAAATAAATTATCCATTCATTTATTTTTGAAGCACCTGTCCTCAGTTTTGTTGGAAATTAGTTAAAGCCTATCCCAGCTGATTTTGAGTCGGAGGCAGGGAACACTTTGGACTGGTCGCCAGTCAATTTCGGGCAAAAACTGTATATTAAATATAGTAATTATCTAGTGCAGCAGTCCCCAAACCTTTTTGCCCCATGGACCGGTTTAATGTCAGGCAATATTTTCAGGGACCGGCCTTTAAGGTGTGTTGGATAAATACATCAAAATAATATGATATGACCAGCATGAAAACGGTGGTATTTTCTAAACATAATAATAAACATGAATTATGACACGAGGAACGTCCTCTTTGGCCCAAACACTCTCTGGTGGCTATGGTCACTTTTACACGTTCAAAATAAAAGAGACACCGTAAATAATACAAAGGGCATGAAAAGTACAGCTCACCATCGCCGCATATTATGCAGAGTGGGCTTGGTGCGTGGGAATCTCCCGTTGAGTTGAATTCATATTTTAAATAGAACTTTTGATACTGCCAATTAAAGGTAGCTTTTGTTTTCTTGGAAGTCGTAGACTCCTCTTCTGTCTCCTGGCTGGGCTTTTTCCCATTACCAAAGAAACTTTCTGAAGGCGTTTGTTTTTTTACTCATTTTGCTAGCTCCTGGCTTTCATTTTAGCGGTAACCTATTACGTGGCCGAGAAGCGCGCCTTGACTGCGTCAAGTGTGACATACTGGAGGAGGGTGTAACAGAGAATCTGGTCATTTTTCAAAATAAAACATCTTTCAGATTCCAAAATGCGAAAAACGGAAGAAATGTAAGTTATTTGTTCTTTCTGTGCGGCCCGGTACCAAATGACCCTCGGACCGGTACCGGTCCGTGGCCCCGGGATTGAGGATCACTGATCTCGTGGGTTAAAATTTGGATTTTTCAATAGATATTTGGATGAATGCCGTATAGACTTGTAATGACAGCAAAAGCATTATTAACTGATATACTGTATGATCGTGACCTCTATCCCATTAATTGTCAGTGTGGTTCAACTACTGCTAAGTAGTATGCGGCCTCCCTCTAAGTAAAAGAATCACCTAATTAAAAACCAAAATTTACATTCACAATCATTACAACACACTTGAATGAAGCTTGCAGTCTGTTCAACTTTTTAGAAATCTAGTATGGTACTTTCTTTTTTCAATACAGTTAAGTTGTAATCCACATTTAAGTACAACACCTTTGTATTTAATTCTAAAGTGTTGCTTCAAAAATGTTGGAGGTTCAATTTGTATTTATGTGCACTACGAAATCATTTAAATAGGCTTATAATGAAGAATAACCTTTTTTGGAATTTTTCTCGCTTTTAATCAACACTTAGGCCTGGTTCTGTTATTGTATTTTAATGATGGCCATGGTGGTGGCCGATGGAAAGTTAAGTTTTGCTGGGGTTTTGAGGTGGTACTTGTAAAAAGTGTAAGAACCACTGCTCTATTCCTACACCATTTGTGTTGTACATGCAGGTATTAGTGAGGAGACTCAAACCTACAGTTTAGTGTTTCTTCTGAGCCGGTGCATGCTGGCAACAATGACTGTCACCTACACAGCTAGAGTTGCAAACGCTCGCTTTTGCGGCTTCTCCAAGCTGCTTTTGGCTTGGAAAGGAAGTATCTACAAGGTGTTGTACAAGGAGTTCCTGGCTTTTTTTGCCATGTACACGGGCATCAGTATCACATACAGGTAACAATGCCGATGTCTGTAAAGATCACAATTGGGAGGTTTAGCTTTCTAATGTTTTTTTTTTCCTTTTAGATTTTTGCTGTCTGATGATCAGAAGAGGTATTTTGAGAAGCTGGCAATTTACTGCAACCACTATGCCAGTCTCATCCCAATGTCCTTTGTACTTGGTAAGTGGCAAAGCCATCTTTGCAAGACCCCATATCATTGATCTCTTTTGAGTTTTACCACCTGTCTGCGATCTTATGATCACCCAACTTCGGGCAAGAGGCGAGGTACACCCTGGACTGATTTCCATTCAATTGCATGTCACATGTATATAAAGAACCCCTCACGCTCACATCCACACCCACCGTTAATTTCTCGTCCTGATTGCAACCTGAGATGAACTGAATAAACCACAAGCACTTGGAGCAAAGCCATACGGGAAAGCCTGAGCCAAGAACCTTTCTACACTGAAGTAGATCTTTCGTGTTCCTGTTCTAACACATTTATAGGACAAACAAACTTCAAGAGGTTATGTAATGGTATTTTGGATTTTGTTGTTCTTTATTTTTTTTGGGGGGTGATTTTTTTTCATTCAGCATAAAATTCAGCCAAATTATTGAAAATAATGACATTTCGGGGCCCCCTCTAGCATAAATAAGGCTTCAACTTGTGCTTTCGTACAGCCCTCCCAGCAACACAGTTGACCCTTGGCTCGTGTTTCCTCTCGAACGCTGCAAGCAGGTTTCTACGTGACCCTGGTGGTGAACCGATGGTGGAACCAGTACACAAGCATCCCCCTTCCCGATCGGCTCATGTGTGTCCTCTCGGGGGGCCTCCAGGGAAGTGATGAGCGAGGCCGCCTGCTCAGACGCACCATGATGCGCTATGCCAGTCTGTCAGCCCTGCTCATCCTCAGATCTGTCAGCACAGCCGTCTTCAAGCGTTTCCCCACCATGGACCACGTGGTGGAGGCTGGTGAGTGTCTGGTGCTAACGGAGAGCACATTGTGCAGATGCTCCACCATATCACTTAACTTTACTTTTACTCACACTATTGACAATTTTTGCGCGTCGAAATAAATTTTGTGACACTAATTGATTGGGGTGCACCTGTATTAGTCAGTATCCCAATACATTTGTTCATGTAGTTACTTAAACTTCTGACATCAAGGAATCTGACATCAAGGAATCAATTGTCTCTCACGTCAAGTTGCTTCACTTGACTCACTCTAACTTGCTATTTCAAGACAGTTCACATTCGCACTTGAAAATTGTGCAGGTTTCATGAGCAGAGAGGAGCGCAAGAAGTTTGAGGGCCTCCACTCTCCTTACAACAAATACTGGATCCCTTGCGTGTGGTTCACCAACCTGGCTGCTGTGGCCCGCTGCGAGGGCCGCATCAGAGATGATCACACGCTCAAGCTGCTGCTGGAGGTGCATCGTCGTTCCGCATGCACGCGCACACGGGTAGGCTTCACGTTAGAATGTGATCTCAGGCGGGGCATTGTGACTGTCTTCAAGCAGGAGCTGAATGTGTTCAGGGGGAAATGCGGCATGCTGTTTCATTATGACATGATCAGTGTTCCACTGGTCTATACTCAGGTAAGCAGACAGGATTTGGCTCTTCTGGATAGTCACTTTGTACGCTCCCAAAAAGAATCTCTCCCCACAGTATATGTGTTGTTTTACAGTCGGGAGGCTCTATTTGAGAATTAGATACATATTACAAATACATACTGTACAGACATACAGACTATCATACACACGTACTCACCACACTGCCTGCATGAACGCCATTACAGCATGCATGTCTGCTTGCAAACTGCGAGCACATGAACAAAAAAGTTGTTGCATTCGTATTTCTCTTACTTTCACTCAAAACAGAACATTATCCTTGTAATGAGAGGCATTTTTCATGAAGCTCATGTATGGCATTTCATTACCTCGTGCAGGCACACTTACTGATGTGTACAGTTGAAGTATAACCACGGAGCATAGTGGTTTTCAAACTTGGCTCCCTGGAGGCCCGGGTTTCCACAAGCCGTAGTTTGGGGGTCCACATATAATTTGTTGTCGTATCATAAGATACATGCAAACCTATATGAGAACCAAAAAAGGCAATGAGTTCTACAGACTGTACATCCTCCCTTTGGGTCAGTTAAAAGCTATGACTTGGTTGTGATGTGTCAACATCGCATGATTATGGGATCTTTGCATGAATAATTGGATTTTTTTGTTATGAACAAAAGGCGTATTATTATTATTATTATTATTAATTATCATTTTTATTATTATCATTATTATTAGGAATAAAATCCTATTTTTCGGCAATAGAAAGCGTAGTCCAGAATGTATCCTTTTTATTAGGGAATAAAGGTGTCGTTTCCAGAAAAAAAAGGCATAATATAAACAAAAATTCCAATGAAAGTTGGGACGTTGTGTTAAACATAAATAAAAACAGAATGCAATTATTTGAAAATCACGTTCAACCTTTCTTTTTTAAAACACTACAAAGAAAAAAGATATTTAATGTTCCAACTGATAAAGCTTTTAGCAAATAATCATGAACGTAGAATTTTATTGGCATTAGGATTATGAGAGGTGTCCTTGAAAAAAATATCCATCCATCCATGTTCCGATCCGCTTTATCCTCACAAGAGTCACAGGGGGTGCTGGAGCCTATCCCAGCCGTCTTCGGCAGTAGGCGGGGCACAACCTGAACCGGTTGGCAGCCAATCGCAGGGCACACAGAGACGAGCAACCATCCGTGCTCACACTCACACGTAGGGACAATTTGGAGTGTTCAATCAGCCTGCCATGCATGTTTTTGGAATGTGGAAGGAAACCAGAGTACCCGGAGAAAACCCACGCAGGCCCATAGAGAACATGCAAACTCCACACAGGGAGGCCGGAGCTGGAATCGAACCTAGTACCCCTGCACTGTGAGGTCGACGCGCTGACCAATTGACACCGGGCCGCAAATTGTGTATCCAAACAGTAAATTATCTGTCTGTGTTATGAGACATCTCATATTATTGACTGTCGTTCCAGCAGCATTTCATGCAGCTATGTTGCATAAAGCATGTTTGGGCCTGCAGTTGGCATAGATACACAGGCTGCAGCTCCCCCAAGAGGCTGAAACTCAGAAAGAGATCATATGAGTTTTGTTCCATTGAGATGTGTCAGAATGGACAAATAAGCAATCTTAAATTACACGTGTTGGACCCCAAACAGAGGTGACTCAATGCATTTGTCTCTGACCCAATTGTGCGGTCAGTAAAATCAAAGTCAAATGTAACCTGTTTCCCTTTCTGTCCTACAGGTAGTGACTTTAGCCGTGTACAGTTTTTTTCTGGTATGTCTGATCGGTCGCCAGTTCCTAGATCCTAATCAAGGTTACCCAGGCCATGACCTTGACCTTTACGTGCCCATCTTCACCCTGCTGCAGTTTTTCTTTTATGCCGGGTGGCTCAAGGTTAGTTTTTTGTTTACTTTGAATTCATGAAATAAAATAATATTTACTTGGATTTTTTTTTTTTCATATTTTGCTTCCAAAATGTTTCTTTTCCTTTAGGTTGCAGAGCAGCTGATCAACCCTTTTGGAGAAGATGACGACGACTTTGAGACGAACTGGTTGATTGACAGAAATTTCCAGGTTGTCTGATTCTTCTCTTCTTTTGTCATTCCACTTCATCCTCTGTCACCTGTGTTTACAATCTTGATCACGATATTGAAACATGTCTATCACTGGGAACTTTGTTGCACCTCCACTATCCTAATAGCATTCGAGACGGCGCTGCCGTTATTGTTGTTGTTGTGGATTTCTGTGGAATAGAATTGCACTGCTTCAAACTGAAATGTATGATGTCATTGCTCAAATGAATTACTGTCGTTACTGTAAACCAGGGGTGTCAAACTCATTTTCATCAGGAGCTACACCGAGTTTCCTTCAGTAAAAAAAAAAAGACAACAAATCGAATTTGAAATCACACGTCAGGGAAAATAGTGACAACCAAATTTTTATGTTTACTGTACTAGTGTTCAATTTAAGGTTTAGAAGGGACTTGGTGGGTGGGGGAGGGGGTGGATTCTTGTAATATCTGCAGAGGTGAAGAAAAACAGCATTTTTGGTTTTGGGCCCGATTTTCGTTGAGTGCAAAGTGCAGTCTATCTCTGGGTATGGGTGGAGTTTTCTTTCGTTTGTTATTTAACCCTTTCAGGGACAGCGGTTACTCCAGTGGACATCTTATCATGTTATCAGGTTACAAGGTGCATGAAAGGGTTAAGTATATGCGTGCAGTTAGAAATGGGTGTTTGCGCCGTTGTAGGAGTGAACACAGCCAACTTGATTTCTGACTAAAGGTTCGACAAGGAAATTGATGACGTCTCTTCTCTCTCTTTTCAATGATTGTACATTCCAGAAAATACAGCATCAAACCGGTAACATTTCATGTTTGGCACCTGTCTAACATGAGCAATCTAAGCTACTAGCGTGGTAGCCCCAAGCTCTTCTTGTACACAGTGCGCATTGTATGTACAGGTGCATGTTACGTGCATGTTCGTGAGGGGCGTAGCTTTGGCCAGCTACGCAACAGTGGGGTGGGGGTTAGTGAAATGATGCTTCATTCAAATCTGCGAGCAGCTTGAATATCGCTCACTGCACCTTTTGAACTAAATTATGTGGTTGTTTTAAAAGATACAAAGTGCAGTTATCTTTATTTTATGTTTAGTGTGGCAGTAAACTTCAACTGGGAGTGTTGGGTGTAAGACAGACTGAAGCCTCTTTTCTTGAAAAGTTGTTCACTCACTGGCAAACGGGTGCTCGTTGTGAAGCTCGTTTTAAAATCACAAAGTAATACCAAAGGTCCATTCTTATAATGCAGATTGCTTATTTCATTTTACCTGCCAATCTGTACATGCATTTTTCTTTGACCCTGCAGGTGTCCATGATGGCAGTGGATGAGATGTATGGAGATCTGCCGATGATGGAACGAGATCGCTACTGGAATGACTCCAACCCGAGGCCACCCTATACAGCTGCAACTCTTTTTGTGCTGCGCAAACCCTCCTTCCAAGGATCCACGTTTGACATGGCGTGAGTTTGTGGGTTTCACCTTCTCACTGTTTGTGCATTCATGGCTTTTACATTTTATTTTTGCACACTGTCGAGAAATAAAAGTACAATATATGGATAAAAGCATTGGAAGACATAGCCATGATAGTAATAGGAAGGAAAATGGTAGACAATATAGAGCAGAGTACCTTTTTTTCAACAACAGTGTCCTCTCTTCTAGAACGACTTTTTTTGCAGTGTGTGTGTGTATTTTTTTCAGGCCCAAAAGTAAGAGCTAATAGTAAACTGTGCGATTGTGGTGGAAAGGTAATGAAGCACAAATTCTTCATTACTGTACTGGAGTTTATGTCAGTTCTATATTTCAGTTTGATTTCTTATGATTCTTTACTTTTTGCTACCTGTGTGAAATCAGATATCTGTACTTTCCGCTCCTTACTTTTTAGGGGGTAGAAAAAAAACAGGGGCAACAGTGAAGCAACATAAATCATGGAGCATTGACGATGATGGCAACAGATTCAGATAAGCAAGATATTCCTCATCCTTGGCCTTATTTAATAGAAATGTTTGATGCTGGCAGCACATTGTGTTATCGGGAACATGTTGTTTTGAGAACATAATCATCCAGCTAACGCGAGCTAGCTCTTGGATTAAAAAAAAAAAGTAACATGATTAAATAAAAAAAAAACACGTGTAAATTAAAAAAAACTTGTGTGCAGAGACGTTTTTTTTTTCATTGTGCCAAGTTATAAAAATTGTATACAAATAATGGTAAAAAAACATTCTTACTTCAGTCTTCTCCCTTTTTTTAAACTTTAAATTAAGCACTCCTAATATAACCTGTCTTTTTTTTTAGTTTCTGTACTTTTGACTGTAAGTGTAGAGTGTACAGGAAATTTTTTTTGTCAACATTGTCATTCCCTGATAAGGATTGCCCAAACAACACCGTCAATGTTATGTGTGATTATCAAAGAACTGACAGAACTGCCCGTGTACAATCTGGTAGGATTCCCAAAGAGGAGATGCACTTCCAGCCTCTGGAGGAGATTGCTGAGAACATGGAGGAGTCAGTCAGCCGTCACCCCAACATGGCTCTTTTCAACCGGCTCCTGAACGCGGCCCCCTCACATACCGGCTTCATGAGCGGAGCCCTGAGACGCACCTCGGCCCAGCTCCAGAGACTTTATCATTCCCCCAGCATCGACCAGTGCATCAGCGATGACGACGACAGTGAAAGTTGTAAAATAGGGAAAGGTGGCTCATTACCCTCTGGGCTGGGGCAGGACACCCAAAGCACCGTATGTAGTTTCAGGGAGGAGAAGAACGCCAGAGTGCCTCTGCTTGAGATTCAGTTTGAGGCCGAGCAGGAGAAGCCGGGAGGGCACACTGACATCAGCCAGGGAGACGAGGACACTGAGACGTATGGGAGTGGAGCTGAAGGAAGCCACACACGACTGGAGGAAGAAGAGAAAGCAGAGGCCCCATCTCCAGCGTCGCACCTTCCTCCTCCACCCCATGACTCGAAAGAGACTCGACTGGCCTCCACCATTCCCGTCACCTTGCCTCACCCCTCTCTTTTCTCATTTCACCCCACTTCCCACACCAGTCTGGAGCACTGCAGCTCGCAGCCTGTTATCAACCACCACAAAGCTGCGTCTTGCATTCCTTATCCTTATTTAGGTCAAGACAAAATGCCCTTCCTCATCGTGCCATCTTTGAAACCCCAGCGCTTCCGGAGTGTCAGCATGGGATCAGAGCTGACTGGGAGTTAAGATGTCAAACTCAAGATAAAAAATGAGTTTGACATCATTTGGCAGGAAGCCTAAAGGAAAGTAAGTAAGCAAGCAAGCAAGAAAGAAAGAACCAGTGCTAAATATCCTCTGGTGACACTGTCTGTCTCCTGGACTTCAACACGTTATGGATTTTTTCGTTTTGTTTTGTTTTTGAACTTAGACTGTATGATGATTGATCTCTAAATACTGTCGCACATCTTTGACTTATAATTTGTAACAATCATATCATTTGCACTATTGGAAACAAATGTCACATTTAGATTGTCAAATGGAAAAAGACATTTACAGTATTATGATAACATTTACTGTTTGCTCTACTGTCATTTTGATGTTTATTGTATTACCGTGAATGATGTTAAGGAAGGCTATGTTTGGTGCTATGAGACAAAACATACATTATTAATCCCTTGATCAATGTCTCTTGTTAAACTAGTGCAACCACAGTATAAGGCTGATGTGAAAAAGCACTTTTTGTATGAAACATTTTCAAAGAACTACCTCTGTACAGTAGTGCGATGAGACTTACTTTATGACACTGAAGAAGACATATTACATACAGTAGAAATATTTCAGTTGTGTGTTTTTACAGATTACAACCAATGACTTAAAGGTGAATTAAAAAATACTGTAGACAAGGAATATTGATTGTTATATTGCATAATTTGCTATGATACATTTTAGAGTAGCCTTTTAGAATATACTGTAGTATACTTCACGTCACAAGACGCACAAAGATAAATTACATCATTTGCCAGCAGAGGGGGATAGCAACACATGAAATCAACCACACTATGAAATAAAACAGACCGTCCTAGATTTCTTCGGTGTCCATTCATTCATTCATTCGTCTTCCGAACCGCTTCATCCTCAGTAGGGTCGCGGGGGTTGCTGGAGCCTATCCCAGCTGTCTTCGGGCAGTAGGCGGGGACACCCTGAATTGGTTGCCAGCCAATCGCAGGGCACACAGAGACAAACAACCATGCACGCTCACACTCACACCTAGGGACAATTTAGAGTGTTCAATCCGCCTGCCATGCATGTCTTTGGAATGTGGGAGGAAACCGGAGCACCAGGAGAAAACCCACGCAGGCCCGGGGAGAACATGCAAACTCCACACAGGGAGGCCGGAGCCGGAATTGAACCCGGTACCTCTGCACTGTGAAGTCGACGTGCTAACCACTGGACTACCGGGCCGCCCCTCTTCGGTGTCCACGAGGACATAAATGCCCATTCTACAAAAGGATGCATCTACCGGGGTTGCAATCCCTTCCTCCTGCGGGATGATTGCCTCTGCATGGAAAGGAATGACTGGGACGGGCCTGGAGGTTTGGGGTCCTCACGCAGAGTCTGCTGCTGTAGAGCGCAGGAGAAACATGAAGTCAGAGTCATAATAAACATCTCGAAAATTGGTTCTTTTTTTTTTTTTTTTTTCACTACACTGATATTGGACCGACGAGTTACACTAAGTATTCTTATTGCCACCGGTGGAAAAGTAACGAAAGTACGAATAGCCCAATTGGTTCTTGGTTGGTTCTTGTTATGATAGATTTTTCAGGTAGTTTGCTTAAGTATTTCTTTTTCCAACAACGTTTTACTTTTACTCCCTACATTTGTAAACAGACATCTACCTTTGTGCTCCGTGCTGCTTTCGAGGAAAAAAACATTGTCAGCAGCAACATAGAGGAACCGGAAGCACGGAGTATTAATGATCACCACAATTCAGTGTAGCAAGATATTTCCTCTCCATGGTATTATTTAAGATAATCTTTTTCCCCAATTGTACCAAGTTATCAAAAATAGCCATTGTATGTAATTATACTAAAAAAATAATGTTTACTTTTGTACTTAAGTACGTTTCAGAGTCTGCACTTTTTTTTTTTACCTGTACTTAAGCATCAAAGTTAAATTAGTATTCTATTTTACCAAAGTCTTATTTTTACACAAGCATTTGTACTTAAGTACAGATTGTGAGTATACTTTTACCTCCTCTGTTTATCACTGGTGGGAAAAAAAAAGTGTTCCAGAAACATAACCTTTTTTTCAGCACAGTCAAGAAGCTATATTTGATATACTTACACATACTCTCTAATTAAGGTTCTTGGAAAACACCTCTTAATTAATGAATGTTGTATTCTGAATCTTAATTAGGGATGCACCGAGACCAATACCTGCATCGGTATTGGTGCATTCGGTATGCTGTACGTCTATATCATAAGACTGCTCCTTGACTACTTCACCGATACCACTATCAGCCTGACATGACATGCACTGAACTTGTGGTATGCAGTTAGACAGATAATGAGCAGTTCTTCATAACATTGCACTTGTGCTTGCTTCAGGCTGTTTATCAACGAGTACAATTTACTATAAAACTAGCACAAAAAAAAGATTACATGTATATCAAATGCGTGGCTTCCTCGTACAGAAGTGCATGGTAACACGTAATGCGCAACGCCATAGATGGGCTAACGAATTAGCGTCAATGCTGTGGTATAAACCACAAATAATGAATATTGGAACACAAACGACAATAGGAACATACAGAAAGATGATACAACATACTCACAGGCACAGATTCCCTCTGTGAAAAACAAATTATGTTAGTTCAGATTGACAGGCTGCAAAAGTCTCTGCATTTTTTTATTAAATGTGTGATCCACTTGGGTGCACTGCACCGCCTCCTGGAGGCCAAAGTGCGCACAATAAAAACACAATGCAGATTCCTGAACTTCAAGAGCCGTGTAGTACGAAAGCGTGCAGCTGCCAATGTACTCACATGCATGTTTGAACGTATATGCGAGTCAAAATATTTTTACCCCTCATTGATATTTCCAGGCTTCCGTAGTGTGGCGATACTTCAGGGACAGATGACACTTAAACCAAGTGCAAATTATATTCTGCATAGTTATCAAGAGGAGGGGTAAAATCTAGCCCTTTTGACACGGGCAAGTTGATCTAAAGATATTTTGTTAGGAGACCCACAGTTAACTTGGAGAAAACACAACTGCATGAGAAGACAAACTCACTGCACAACTCGGGGGTTAATAAAATGCTAAAGTGCAGAAAACGTGTTCTAGTTAAGTGCAACTTAAATCGTGTTCCATGAAGATTTGTGTTTTATTGGTTTGAACAATACTGTATATGATTAAAATAAAAACACTCTTCATCACAATTGCATCATACATCGGCATTATCTGCATATTGACCTGTTTGACAGCCGCGTCCTCCCCCCTCCCCTTCCTTGGGGAGGGGTCTAGGTGATGACCTAATTGTATGTCGCTGTATGGATTCTGGGCGGCCCGGTAGCCCAGTGGTTAGCACGTCGGTTTCACAGTGCAGAGGTACCGGGTTCGATTCCAGCTCCGACCTCCCTGTGTGGAGTTTGCATGTTCTCCCCGGGCCTGCGTGGGTTTTCTCCGGGT
>CAAKHF010010455.1:37112-57578 GCA_901007745.1 Hippocampus kuda | reverse complement strand
CAAATTGTGGGGGGGGGGGGGTGTTGAAACATAAACATCTCCATGTCGGCAGCCTGAAAGACTTCGCTCACATTCGAAGAGATTTACACTGATGGATGATTGCGATGAGCACAAACAGCCCGGTGGACCTGCTCATTAAATGCGCTTCGGCGATCTGGCTCCATGCTCCTCGGAAACTAGTCAGGAGCTCCGGTCGACACCAAAGAAGGAGAAGTGCTGAGCGCAGAGCATGTCAAGGCAAGAGACACCTGATTGGCTCATTTGGGGGAATGAAAGCCTGCCGAGGAGAATCAAAGAGAGAAAATGTGCCCACGCAGGTCCATGTGACTTTTGTTCCTCGGTGATAATAAGGCAGCCTCGCCTCTTGCCTCATATTGGAGAGCCCAAACAAGAGCGTTTCCCCATTCTGCTGAGATAAAGAGCTTTTAGCCTTTAATTATTCACCCCCACCCAACACACACACACACACACACACACACACACACAATCATACCTTCCTTTTATGAATTTGCTTAACATTCAGAGACGAGGGGCGCTCTTGAACGCAGTGACAAAAGGGCAGTCCATTTCCTGTCGGCACATTTAAAATAGCATCTCATTATTGGACTCGGCTTATTAATAGTGAGAGCTCAAGTCTTTTGCAAAGACGTAGACTGAAAGCATTCCGCAGCCGTAGGCAGCCGTATGCTGATTGCTTTTGTTTTCTGCAAGAATTGGACTTGTTTGGAATGACAGCTGATGAGACTGGGAAATGAACAATTGAAAATTGATAAGTGATTTCCAACCAGGATGGTATCGCACTTGAGGAACAATCAGAGATGGTGCTGGGAATTATCCAACTTCACCGAATTGTTCCAGAAATTATTATTAATGATTATCAACTCAGGAGATACGAATGACTTGACTTTTTCAAGATACGAGCCATCTCTCGGCTGAATTTTTGTTTTGTTTTTTGCTGACTTGAGATATAAGCATTGGATGTTGCCAGGGTACTCAATGCTACTCAATTCACAACGCTTTGGCAAATGACGAATGATTCTTCAAAAAGAGCCTCTAAGCTGATTATTGCCACTCTCACTTGAAGTTGACTGTCAAACTAAACATCAAACAAAGAGGTGATACAGTATTGCTATGTGTCTAAAACATATATAGATCTATAAAAGAAAAGTAAGAACACGCACGACAATAGTTTCCGCGTCGTCGGTTTAAATGATTCAAAAAGAAATAAATAAAATCAGCACCCCCCGCTTCAGGCTAATTTTTAACAGTAGTATTCCATTGATCGTCTCTATCACCAAAAATATTAAGGATAATTATTCACAGCAGTTTTACAATAATTGCTACAAGGGTGGGAAAAAAATATGACCTTGTCACTGTTGAAATGTGTGCAACTTAAGTGTTTTTCAACGACTGCAAAATGCCATTATTTAACCACAAACATACAGTCCGCCCACACGGGTGTTTTCACTTCTTTGGAGCCATTATACCTGAGGACAGCGTGGGCAGGAATGCGCCGCACTTGATTCACAAGCTACCCTTTTTAGTTGTGTATCGGTAGCCACACCGGGGGTGTTTGTTCTTATTATCCCATCGCGAATGCTACTGGGCATCACAACACTTTGTTCTGAAGCTCGACAGCACAGGTGCCAAAGTCAAGGCCCGGGGGTCATTTTATGTGGCCCGCGATAGCAAATCCTGTGTGTCAACTTCCGTGATCCTTGCTAAAATCTGTATCGAAATGTCAATTTTTCAAGTGTAATGAATAATGTTGAAATTGTGCAATTTTTTTTTTTTTTTAAAGGGAAGACATAACTCCAAAGTGACCTACGACAAAAAAGAAAAAAAGTTGACATTGCAGAGGGTGACTTGTGACAGTGCAATTAAAAAGTCACGGCATAGCAACACACAAAAAAAAATAAAAATAAAATATGTAATCATGACGACACTTCAATCGCTCCAATTGGCGCCAATTAAAGAATGCCGAGAGTCTTTTTGCAAGACATCTGAATACTTTGGTAAAGCAGTTTCTCTTTTGAGAGAACAATTGGCGCACAGTGAAGGAAGGAAGCGCGCTCACGCTGTTCACTCAATGAAAGCGTTCATCAGACGGTAATAGCAACAAGTGTACAGGAATAAGGGAGCTAATGAACGTGAATAGAACATCTGCACAGCCGGGTGAAACGATGCACAACATGAATTCGGGATGACTTACAAGCACAGGAAAATAGTCACATTCATCTGCTGGAGGTTAGTCACAGCAAGTGCTGGGCAGGAGGAACAGGTGGGCAATTTTTTTGTGCCTTGTGCCCTTTAAATCACATCACAAACTAATCAATGTTTATTTAAGTCATAGCCATAGAAAACATTTTAAAAGACATTTATACAAAGAAATACGTTACACTTCGCTATAATGTCAAACTAATAGAGATGTCCCAATCCAATGTTCTCCAGCCACCGTGCCCTGTAGTGGGCGGTGCCTGTGGCCCCAAAATTTAGCTTTGAAATGCCTCTGCAGCTCATTTAGGAAAAAGAGGCACAGAGTGAGATGCGGAAACGTTTTGCTTTCGAGCGGAGTAACTCAATTCGCATTTCAGTTTTTGTACAAAACTTTGCAATAACCTTTGATTAAAGTAAATATGACGGTCTCATCGTCAGTATGAATCGCTGAAAACATAACTGAATGAAACATGTTTCATTTTTTTTTCAGCTACGAGGCATTTTATCAATACATAGAGGTCATTAGTCAGATTCACATCTTGGATGATGTCATGATTATGATGACCTGTACTTGACTGTGTGGCATGCATTGTGGCAGGATATTTTTAATGAGTCCTACCCTAAGTAGTATTGGCTAACACGTTTTAACGGTAGGGTTGATACGGTCTTTAGAATTTAATAAAATGTGGACTTGGCACCAGTTTTCCCTAGCAAGGAAGATACAGCCTTCTCACATTCATAAGATTTTTAGATTTGCATGCTAGGTGTAAGGAACCTGCTTTTTTATTTTTTAATTTAAAGACTAAGTGAGGACCGCATGTGAACCTCACAGGGCAACAGGACTCCCGCTGCATCGAAATGACTTGCATCAGACCAAAGGAAGAGTCCATTAGTATGCATTGTGACTCGACATTGAGCCCTGTTGTTCATTTCATATCGCGAGCACACCTCTCGATATCAGGGTTCTTCCGAAAAGAGCTTGTAGGTGACTGCGCATTCATTTAGGAATGAAGAAAATAAATAAATAAATAAATGCAGATGCATCAGTGCCCGACAAAAATAATAGGACCATGTCGGAACTGCGAGCAAACTCAGTAGGCTGAGAGATTAATGCTCATTTCATTGGCTTTACAATAAGATGGTTACAAAGATAGGTACAACTGCAAAACCAAATATATAGCCATTGCTATCACAATAGTGCTGGTGTATTGATTTAATGATTTTTTTTTTTTTATCGTAATTGGAGTTTGCAGTGACGCACTGTACAAGTGAGGTGATCGAAAAAGCTTGTCATGAGCATGTTATCTTCTACTAACATGCGCGGGATTTCAAGGCGACATTTATAGAGTTTTTAAAAGACTAACAAATGGATTATGAGAGGGGAAAAAAAGAAGTTCATAACTGCAGTGAGTCGTGCTGAAATGATATTTCCTTCCCACTTTATGTAAATGGAATATCACATGCACAGAGAACACAGCACCAAGTTAATGACAGAGAAAAAAGCCATTAAATGCAGAAAAATAACATGAAGGGCATGTTTATGTCTGACTGTCGGCCTTTTTCGTAATTAAAAACTTTCAGGTTTTGTCTGTTGACTTTTACGAAAGGTCACACGGGTGGCTTGTCTTGTTTCATGCACATTGTTGGTTTTCATTCTCAACAAAATCCTCACTGGCAAAGCTCACCCACCAACGCCGGAATTTATATTTTACATTACCCCGGTCGTGACACGCTCGTCGGAATGTTTTGTGTCTGCTGGCGCGTTAATTGTATCACCTGGCAAGTTAGCGGGCACGCTCAAGACGCTATTTGCCTCCATTAATTTTTAAACATGTTTGGGAAATTGGAAGGGTCTAATTTCATGCCCCGCTGGACTCGCAGTTTTATAGGTAGCAAACAATCACACAGGGGAGACCTGAGGGAATCATTAGTATGGTTGCATCTTCTGTTGTTTACTTAAAGTCCTGATGGAGCACTGGAACGACGCCAGGCATTTGCTATGCTTGTGTAACAGTCGCACAAAAGCTTTTTGGATCTGATCTGGACAATATTTATATGTGCCAAGAAAAGTCTGTGAAGATTAAGTAAAATTGAACCAAATCAAAACTATTAACGTAATCGTATTGATGTGTGGCCAACAAGTGGAAACAATTGCTGCTTGTGTCTTAGCTATTAGTGCCATCAAAGGCGGGTCCTCCAATAATCATTAAGCTTAATTGGACGCTACCAGTGTCGCCATTAACAAACAAAAGGACGGATAAAGCTGAAAAGAGAGCCATTTGTTGTCAGTTGCGACATTGGCAGTTAGCTAGGTAGCATGCTAGTTAGCCACTGGCAGGAGAAATAAACTAGAACTTGATTTTTAGTTTAACTGTTTTTACTGTTTGGATTTATTGTTTATTGTTGAAAATATATCACTTTGTTTAAAGCGGTGGTTGTTTTAAAGTGCTCTATAAATTACAATTGAGTTGAGGTTACCATTCATGTATTTTCTATACTGATTATTCCATTCACGGTCGAAGAGAACCGGAGCTAATACGAAAAAGAAGTCGAACTCCACAAGGTTGACATCGCAGCCATATATCTGAGGAGAACCGTGACGGGTGACCGTGTTCTGTGTTTCATCCGGTAAAATAATGACCCTGTCGCAATGAATCGTGTGGCTTCGGTGCTCTCTGCTGAACGCACAACTACCCAGAGCAGAGCCTAATTTGCACGCTTGTCAGATTCTTCTCAACTTTTCTGCGCTGATGGCTTTTGAGACACCAAAGAGCGGTTTCCTCAAATGGACACGAGAATATAAATGATCTTTTAATAATGGTCATTCTGGGAGAAGAAGAAAGTGTGTCGCCAGAGTGAGTCAAGTATTTGCGCACCCAAGTATTGACCCTTTTTGACCGGTAGAGCCACCTCATTTCTTCCTCGTATGAAAGTATATCAAAGACGTTTGTGTTGCTTTATGTAACAAATCACATTTCCTTGTGGAATCACCTTTAATTTACTAACATTAGCGGAATATCATTACCCCAGAAACCTCATCACTTAAATAAAGTACAGTCCTTTGCTGCCAGTTTTTTTTTTTTTTAGCCCTAAATAATGTTGCGCCCAGGGTGTGTATTGCCCTGAAATAAACCAAACTCCAAGGCGGGCGAGAAGCAGTCAACAATGTTAATCATGCACAAAAGGTTGCACATCAGACAACCCCGGCACACGCGCGTGTGTGCGTGTGTCACGCATTTGCAGTCATTGTAGCATTTGCCACAGGGAAAACGGTTCCCAACATATTTTATGTCTTTTGAATTACACGAGTCATTTCAAGGCTGCCAATATGATGTTGACAACGAGAACATTCACAAGACATTTTCACTCGTCGCTCTTACGGCATCACACAGCTGGCCCACTTTTTCATTTTGGATCCATGACATTTTCATCTCCCCCCCCACCACCCCGCCTCATGAAAACCGGTTATATTAGATCGCCCAAAGCGCAGCGGTGTTAATTCATGCTGAAACTCTGTTCTAAAATCCCTATTTGAACTCTGATGCACCCGCTGACAGCTCTCTCACCTCTACCGGTGTTCACGCAACCAAACAACCAGCCATGGGTGCCCGGAGCCCGTTTGGGTCATGTGCTCACTCATCCAGCAGAAAACACCTGCTCTCCACACCGCAGAAACATTTTAAAGAAACAGAGCCCAGACTTTATGTGGGGCTTGATGGGAGCTGCAGTCCTCCCGGTGGGACGTTCCCGCAACGCCACACCAGACAGGCGTCTCAGAGGTTTCCTGATCAGATGCCCGAGCCACCTCCTCTGGCTCCTCTCGATGCGGAGGAGCAATAAAGACAATGGTAAACAGTTCACACCTAAATCTCTCTCTCTCAGCTAGCTCTCATCATCTGCCACGCTGCGGTGGACCTTGCACAACCTTTTCCCATTTATCTGTCATCGTCGTCGTCGTACACCTCCAGGGTTGGCCCCCTTCTGAGTGTCGGGGTTTGTTTGTGGCGCCGCCGTGGACATCCCCGTGTCTCCTTAAGGCTCAGCTACTGGATGCTCCCTTCCAGAGAGATTATCGTCACGGCGGACTCCTCTCGACAATTTCACAGCTGAGCTCAGTTGAACTGAGAACTGAACAAATCAGTTCTGGATGAATTTAAAATACGATAGGTTAAAGGAAAAGTCACAGTACGCCGCATATAGTGACGTTACGTCAGCCAGCACTACCTATTGTGAGAGCGGATTTAGATTTACACGGCAACATACGGTGTCTAAAATGTGATTGGAGAATATAATCTAGAGAAATGCTTAGAAATGAAGGGAATAGATGGAATGGGAATGAACAGTTGGCCAAGCATCTTGTATTTCTTCTCTTCTTTGTATTTTCTAACATTCTGGATGCTTTGTGGCCCACTGCTGCCTCTCACAGGTCCGTTTTGGTACTCCACATCTGCTCTGGGGAAAAGACTCCAATTCTGGATGGAGATGTGTATCATAACCTTCTCTCTCTCTTCAGATGAAATCTCCATAGTATCTCTTATCTACAATAACCCAACGTGACAATCCAAGTTGGGAGCATGAAGACGGTCAGCCCACTGTACAAAAAGGTCTCATTCTAAATCTCGTCCTCTGCATTAACGTCGGAGAGACTCTCCCCTCTCTGCGAATGCGTGCCAGCGGCTTCGCTAAACGCTCGGCGATGAGCCCGTTTACTGGGACGCCTCCGTCTTCACTCAGCAGGCTACTTTAAAGAGTGAGGGCCCCTCTGCGTGTGTGTGTGTTAAGTTTATAGGCCAATAGCTCTATTAGCTGAACTGTCAGCGGCCATATTTCAGCCTGCGTTCCCACCCCTCCGCTGCCGGTGACGCTATAAAGCGCAGACTGAATGATGCACTCAGGTTTCTGCCTTCTCATTTTGATCGTGAATTTCCACGTAAATCAAAGCGTTTGGCGAATAATGGTCGGGCTGGCAGCTTCAAAGGAAACGAGAAAGCTTCCGTCCCGTGTGAGCTCATGCGCAAACAAGATGCTGCCGGACGTTTTTGTCGCTCTATGGCGTTTTACACCGGAGGCTGCGCATTTCAAACATTTCCACAGGCTGAAAATCTGCAGATGTTAACTGGAGAGCGAGCGGCGGAGAGACTGGCGGTCCCAAGGCTCCAAAGCATTAATACAAAGCAGGCAAGGCCACTTTTTTCCACTCTGGTAAATGGATCCTAGTTAGATTAGTGCAAGTCCACAACTCGGGCCGTGACACATTTGCTTTGTTCATTCCACCCAACTAATAACTTGAATGCAAAAGGATTGATTTGGTGTGATTAAACTTTCAGCGCTTCCCGTCGAGTCTTTCCACCCACCACCACTCATACCACAGCATCTGCTCAACTAATTTCGTCTGTTTGCTATCGATATCGATCGGTTCTGGAGAGTCCCCAAAGCTGCCGAGCCTGTGGAACTCGCCACTTAAAGACATTGTTCACCCAGATGCCAATTACCGTCGGATGGAAAGAGCTACTCCGTCTTAATGAAAGCAGAAAGGCTCAGGAGTTGAACAGCTTGCTGCGAGAAGAAAAAAAAAATGTGCTGTGCCAGGGAGAGGGAGACTTTGTGCGCCGTCACATGTAGCTCCTGCAGGGGAAGGAATTAAGCCAGATGAAAGCATGCAAACTGTGAGGAATATAGATCTAGATTTTTTTTTCTTTATGTTTTTTTTGTGTTTGGACATGTGACATGAGCAAGCATTTGGCACTATGATGTCATTTTCAGTCAACAGCAAGTGGGAAAAATGACCACCATCTGAGATGGATAAAACCGGGTGGATTTTGCTGCTCAAATCATTTTTCACAAACGCGACACAATATTATCGTAATCACAATAGCGAGTTTAGACTAGTGCGGCCGTATTGAACATATTATTGTGAAGAATATTTTTGAATTCACTTCCCCTTTAAGGTATTACATATGTAATTCTTTGTTACTATCATCCATTTTCCGATGCGCTTCATCCTCACAAGGGTCGCGGGGGGTGCTGGAGCCTATCCCAGCCGTCTTCGGGCAGTGGGACACCCTGAACCGGTTGCAGCGCACATTCTCACACCGAGGGACAATTTTGAGTGTTCAATCAGCCTCCCATGTGGGAGGAAACCAGAGTACCCGGAGAAAACCCACGCAGGCCCGGGGAGAACATGCAAAACTCCACACAGGGAGGCCGGAGCCAGGATCGAACCCATGACCTCTGCACTGTGAGGTTGACGCACTAGCCACTGGACCACCAGGCCGCAGTCTTTGTTACTATTAGTGATTAAAAAAAAAAAAAAAAGATTTTATTGTGACGCCGAAATGTGTTGTATCTATGGAAAATGTGTTAACTTGCTTGAAGTAATGACCCTTTTTTTATTTTTTTTTTATTTGTACCAGCCATGGCTTGATATTGGAGCTTCCCGTCATCTGCACCAAAGGCAGCAGGGCAGCAACATGCACCACTACCACCGCAAAAGTCATCCTAAATAAGTAATAAATCAAATTTGCATCAGCGCGTTCAAAGACACAAGCTTCATGCATGTCAGAATTTTGACTCGATTCATTTATTCTTTTCACAGAAATTCAAATTTCATGTGACAAATAAATTCAACTTCCACGTCGATGATACTGCGCATAAAACGAACGTTGTGTTTCTGCCAATGCTGTGTCCGCGATTTATTTTTAATGTTAAAAAAAAAAAAAAAAGCTTGTCAGGAAAATCCACAAACTCTACCTTCAATGAGAACTCACTCATTATATGGAATTAAATAATAAATGACAAACGATTCATGTTTCTAGATACATGCTACACCTCATTAAAGCCCCACTTTCTGGTATATCTCATCCATTATTTATATGCATGTTCCCGTACCACTTGTGCCGAGACAAAGAAAAAAAAAAAAGGGCGGGGGGGAATCTGTTGCCTGTAGCTCTTTTATTTGGCGGTAACGTGATTACGTAATTGATTTTGTAGGTTCATTCTGCAGTCTCTCATAACTTGTACATCTCATGTTATGGTGCACTCAGTGTTCTAAATACCTTTCAAACGCCCATGCAGCACTTCAAAATACGCCACTTTGTGAGGGGAAAACCTAATTCCAAACAAGTGAAGAATATGATGCGGCTCTGCTTTTCCTGGCCGACTTTGTGAGGCTTCCAGCCAAGGCACCCGAGCCAGGATTCGCAGCTTTAGGCCAGACTTGGTGCGACAGCCGTCATGTTGGATGAAAATGCACTACTTCATTGTACATCTGCTGCATTTGGAGCGAGCGGCACGCGGCGCCCGGAACGGCACGCCGGTTCTCACTTTTCACTCGGTGCTATTGCATGAAATAACAAGATTGCACTCGATTACAAAACGGCTGTGTGGATGCTCAGGAATTACACACGCATCTTTTATTAGACAATAAGACCTTTTGTATAATCACGACTGCTCCGAAGCAGCTTTTTAGTACAATTTAGTCTGATGAGCTATTAACACATCAATGGAGGTGATTGCCGAGTCTCGCATTTCCTTGCCACCTGCGGCATTTGATTGTCATTGGCAGGAAGGCGGGAAGTGAAACTTCTGAAAGTTCCCGTCTCAAAACAAAATACCCATCACCGGAAAAACCTGAGGCACTTCTGTCCAACGACAGAAGGAAGAGCACTTTCCGCACATCCCATCTAGCAGAAGTGGCGGTCCAGTGTTTGTAAGGATCCAAAGCATTAGGAGAAATGTGGACTTAATACCCACCCCGGCTTTGATCACAGAGACACGTTTGAGTGGCAGAACCAGCAGGCTCTCGCTTCTAGATTTAGTATGGCACTGCAAATGACTCCTTAAAAGCAGCCCTTGTGTCTTGCGAGTGATCCACGGCGAGATGAGACATCAGAGGGGACGCCTCGCCGAGCGCCCCGAGAAAGACGGCTGCGGCTGATGATATGAGAGAGCTCTCCAAACACAATTGATAATGGTGTCACCGCTGATCACCCCTCATCCTCTGCCATTAGATCACACGGAGGCTCAGGGAACTGAAAATCTCTGGACCAACAGCAGAAAATGCAAGCAAAATAACACTGTCGATGCTAGGCGACGTTAGCGGGCTAACCTCACGGACGGTAAGAATTAATGCTTTTAAAGGGGACATATTACAGAAAGTTTACTTTTTGATTTTTGGTTTGCAAATCGTTGTCTGGGGAACGCCTGGCCACAAAATTATGTGCAAAATTAATCAACCAGGTCATCTCTATGAGCTTCCTTTTTACGAAACGAACTCAATTTTCAGGGAGTGACGCCGCCCGCTGGCAACTCGACAACGAAGCGATTTGATTTGATCATATTTTGAATTGGAAAACGTATATTACATATTTGGGTTTGGATATTAAAAAAAATATATGGAGGAGGCGGTGGGGGGGGGGCAGATTAATCAAGGGGCCACTCAGTGTGGAGTCGTGGGCCGCATGGGTCGCCCTTTGTCCATCACTGCTCTAAACTGTCACAAACGTCTCGACTGGTGAATCTCTAATCTGAATGGCTTGAAAAATTAACTCAACTCAACTGTATTTATAGAGCACAACAGCCATCGCTGCACACAAAGTGCTGTACATGGAGCAACCAACATACACAACAGTCAAGCAACAAATCGGTAACAAAGACGGTAGCAAGCACCGAACAGCAAAACCAAGAACAAATCTGAGTCACACCGAGTCAAATGCCAAAGAATACAAGTGAGTTTTGAGGCGGGTTTTAAATACAATAAAAATCAGCCATGGGTAAGCACAAAGGATTCTGAAGGTCCTGAGCAGATTTCACTGACATGGTAACACATAGAAGCTGAAATCTAAAAAAAAAAAACAACAAAAAAACTAACAAACACCACTGGAAGCTGGGCAGCCAAGAGAATGACGATGAAATAAGGATAAGAGAGTGTGGAAAATAAATGAATCTAGTTCCATTTAAGTTGCAAATAGGTCAGTGTGCCTGATTAGGTTCAGAACAGCAGAGAACACCAGAGCTCAATGATTTACACACACAATATAGGCACAGTATATACTATTTTTATATTTAAAATAAAACGACTAAACGGAGTGAGAATCGCCTATTATTTTGGGCCAAGTAACACATAGGAGGCTGCGCGTTAAATTCAGACACAACACACAATAAGTACATTATTGGCTGGTAAAGCAGCAGGGCGAGAATGAGGATGCAAGCGGCTCAGCGGGAGCTCGGCAAAGATGGTGGCAACGGACTTGTCTGCAAAACGTCGCGCCGCTCCATTGATCTGCCGTAACACGCCACAGCAACTCCATTTACACAAGCAATCACATCCCCCGCTGATTGATGAGTGGATAATTGAGCAGTCGCAGAGGTTTTCATGTTTCTCCTCTGGCCCCGTACACACACATTTTGGCGAAAGTATCGAATTTTACTTTAACGCCGCTTACAACTGAGGGACATCCTGATGTGTATTTTTGTCAATATTCTGCCAGACGGTTGTCAGAGAGACAGAGAGCTGCTAACCCCCGCGATCGCCACGGCGGCCCCGGAGCCCGTCCAGGATAATTAACCTCACGGGCTGCAGCCCCGACTAGCCTACAATGTCAGCCAACGAGCCAGCTGCTTGGCTCCTCTTGGTCTCAGAGCTTTGAAAAAAAAAAAACGTACCTCCTAAATGACAAATGATGCATCGAAAAGAAAAAAAAAATCACTATTTGAGTTTCATTTGTTCTCTACCACGCGTAGAACTAAACTTACTTGTCAATATTGTCTGCTAATAATGAACTGAATTGTCATTCCAGCCACTCAAAATTGTTTTGTTTTGTTTTTTATGTGTTGTATGTCTGCTTTGAATTGGAAGCAACTTGGTCAGCTAGTCTGCGTGTGAGACTCTGAGTGTGAGCTGTGGTCAACAGCAGGTCCTTGCAAGCATTTTTCCGTGAGGGAAAAACTGTGCATTGAACATTTGGAGAGGTGTTTAATGGGGCTAAAGATCAAGAGCAAGGCTGAGATCATTTTCCGAACTAATAATTAAAAAAAAAAAAGAATTAAGATTCAGAGGTAACTTTTGATAAATTGCTGTATTCTCACTAATTACAGCAAGGAGCATTTGTTTACTTACAGTGGGAGAAATAATTGGTTGATCCTCTGCGGAATTTGTAAGTCTGCTCACTTAATATAAAATGTATATATCATTTTGATTTGTTTTTATTAGTCTTTATAATGGATGGAAAACAAATTTTAAAAAATATGATTTAAAAAAAAAACAAGTAATCCAAGAAGTATTCAAAAAACATTTGATCCCCTCGAGAATTCAAATAACCATCAGTCGGTTTTAGTCTGGACTTGCGTGCAAGTTGTTGCCCTGTGGAGTGAAGACGATGCCGCTTTAGGGTACATGCGGACATTTTAGCAAAGTTTGTTATTCCGCTTTAACGTTCGGTCACAGGAGTCGTAAAAAGGATGTACTTTTTTTTTTTGGTTTAATTCTTTTTTCTACAGCGAGAGCTCGTTTTACGACAGCTTGCATCTTCCAGCAACTTTCAACTATCGTCTAAATCCCGAGAGAAATAAAGTACCGGTCCAATCTTATGAAAAAGGTGTGTTTAAATGGCTTATATGTGCACCGTCGGGTTTTTTTTTTTTGTTTGTTTTTGTTTTGTTTTTACGACTGAATGAAGGTATTTTGGATGTCATGGAAAGAGGACAACTATGTTTTTGCTGACTAGCTTGCGCATGTTTTTTAAAAAGGAGCACAAGTTAGAAGTGATGAAGATACAAAAAAAGTTAAGAAAAAAAGGCGGGCGGGGGGGAAAGGTTTGAAAATGAGAGCAAACCGAAGGGCGAGCAGTCTGAACAAAAGTTGCTTGCCGTCAACTTTTCTTCCTTAGCTCCCGATTGAGTTGTTTTTCTAACGGTATTACTTTGGCTTTTTCGTGAATTCTACACACTTCTCAGTCGCTGCAGGTTTCTAGCAATTATCTTGCATAACATTTTTAAATAAAACAAATCCCTGAATGCACTTTAAAGGGTCTTTCCACGTTTTCCTATGGCAAGTTTTGAATGATTTCAAAAGCTAATCCTACAGCCTGCTGGATTGTAACTCGTTGGACTTGCAACTGTGCTAAGAAAAAAAGAACCAACAAAAGAAGAAGCCTGAACGAGGTTTTGTTTTTTTGTTTTTTTTTCCTCTTAAGGTTGGCTCCAAGTAGGCCGGATGGAAGTTAACACGAGTCGAGGGTACATTTACTCCTGCTACAATTTGCATGAGCCCTCTCGCAATAATGATGGAAACAGTTTTTCCTCAGTGGTCTGCATATTTCCAACTCGAGAGCCTCCTCTGGAGCCCTCGGCCGACGGTCGTAGCATTCATAATTAAAGGCCCTCGCCGTGGCAGCACGTGCATTGTTCGCCTCTCGCGATGGCCATAAGCGAGTTGATTATGCTTCCGGCAAGATTATCAGCAGCTGCCCTGCTGATACAGCCGCCGTGGCATCAAAGGCTGCTTTCCAGCAAACTGCACTGCTGCTCTCGGGCGGCGGCGGCGGCTTCATCAGAGGAGTTGGCCATGCGAAAAGATGCAGAGTGATAATGGTTCATCACAACAGAGAGACGTCTCTCATCCTGCACCCCCCTCTCGCTCTCCGCCCAAACAATATCGCTCCTTTTGGCTTGAATATGAGAGCCATCATTATGAGTCCCATTTTGTTCAGTATGTATGAATAACTGGAAAGCTATTCGCAACAGGAGCCCGAGACTTATGAGGACAACAGGCTTGCAAAGCTATGCAGTGTTCCGGCGTTAAATCGTTTCATTTTGTAGGGCGAATGTTAGACTCGGCAACTTCCATCCATCCATTTTCTGATCCGCTTTTATCCTCACAGGGGTCGTGAGGCGTGGTGGAGCCTATCCCAGCTGTCTTCAGGCAGTAGGCGGGGGACACCCTGAACCGGTTGCTAGCCAATCGCAGGGCACACAGAGACCAACAACCATATGCGCTCACAGTCACAACAAGGGACAATTTTGAGCGTTCAATCAGCCTGCCATGCATGTTTTGGGAATGTGGGAGGAAACCGGAGTACCCGGAGAAAACCCACGCAGGCACCAGGAGAACATGCAAATTCCACACAGGAAGGACGGAGCCCGGATCGAACTCACGACCTCTGCACTGTGAGGTCGACGCGCTAACCGCCCAGACTTGCCAACTTTTCCGACAAATTAATTAGTGACCATTAGCGATGCTGAGAGACAGTTAGCAACATTCGTGTGATGCTTGGTAAAGTGTTTGCAAAAGACAGATGGCAACTAATAGCTAATATTTGAGACAGTGTTGCCATTAGCAACAACTTGACCCTCCTTCCTGGAGTAGCAGGCAAATCTATGGACCTAACCCAAGTGGAAGATGTGCAAACCTTTCGAAGCATTCAAGTGTCAGGGGCACCTTCAGGTGGCAGAACACAAATGACTACCATTGACCTGAACTGAAAACAATGGCATATAGTTTCATTTATTTTTTTCTCGCAATACATAGTAGCCACTTGTAAAAAACCTCACAATCAGGTCTGAGGAATGAACAAAGTACCAAATGTTTGGTTAGGTTGTCTTGGACTACTTGAGTAAAATACAATAGCTAGTCTGTTAGGTATCGCTAGCTCTACAGCGGACCGCTAATCCATTTCATTATCAAAAGAGCAACTGAAAAGCAAGTCCCTCAATGATCACGTTGACGCTGTCTGAAGTCCCCACCACATTTATATTTGATTCAACCTATTTGTTGAAATGTAAATTTCCGGCCGGCTTTGGTCTGACTTCAAAGCAGCTTGACTGCAGTCCCTGTGTTGACCCCGATTTGGATAAGCGGCGTGCAAAACGGAGGGATGGATGGATTTACATTGGGGGTGAAATAAAAGATCATGTGATACTTCCCCAGTAGTGTCAATGAACGGGCAATAAGCGGCATTGAAATGAACACGTGGTCAAACGACAGTCTTGGTCGTTCATTCGGACAAAAGGTGACAGTGCGGTGAAGCGTATCAGGTGCTTGTAACCGTCTAGAAGCGACTATCCACGTTCCAACCGGTTCAGGATCACGGAGAGCTGGACCTTATCCCAGCTGGCTTCATGAGAAAGGCAGACAATTCACAGGAAGGCACAGCGTTCTACTCAACACATTTTCCTAAATAGCCAGATCGCAAAAGCTTTCCATAACTGTTTAATTTCACACTTGAAAGGACGGTTGGTAGGTATTTGCGGAGACAAACCTATAAAAACAATAAAAAGTCAATTTCCCATAATATGCCCCTTTTAAATATATTCTGCAAGAGAATGTTTTAAAACTAGAAGAACATAAATGTTCATTTTAATATGCAGCCACAGATTCCGGTCGTTCGCTCGACACCCAGAACCAACCTGGACTAGACCGCTGTGCGTCCCCAGCTCCATGTTGAGCAGGCATTTTATTTTATTCACTTTCACAGGGTTCATTACAGTGATATCACATTAATGTGTATTACGTCACATTGCCAGGGAAAACAGAAAAAACGAAAGCTGTGAGATACACAATGATGTCGTCGATTTAGAAGTGGTAGCACGCAACCGGCTAAGGTAAAGGAAAGTAACTGACAGGGCGAGATGGAAATGCGACAGGTTCCCTGAGAGATTGAGAGCGAACCCCGCACCTTTTTCACTCTGGTTGGTGCCAGTGGGTAACTCTGACACGCTCGCTTACACTGTCAGAAAACAAAGGTGAAGAAATCGTACCTTGAATATACCGAGAAAATAAACTCACAGCATTGCGGAGATAAAAAATACAGAAGGTTGGAATTCGTGTACTTGGTAAGCTTGAAAGAAAGTGATACATGACAAAAACACTTGCCAAATTGTAAACAACGTCGAGTTATATTGTGTACACGTGCCCTAATTACGCCCTAATTTTATCGACGTCTATAAAATACACCTTAAGTGTGTGTGTGTGTGGTCTCAAGCCGGCCATCACACTGAATATTCGCCCCGTCCCTGCTTGCAGATGTTTACTGGAGGAAACAGCCGCGCTCGGAGGGGAGGGAAGGATGGATGCGAATTATTTTGACATCTCTTTCGGGTGCCGTCCCATTCCGGCACGGATCCGTGTCCGCCAACACATCAATGTCACATGAGCTAACTAACATCCAACGGCTGACGGCGCCTAAGGGGCTGAACGGCCTGGGGGTGTCCGAGTCCATACAGATGGGAAACAACCCAGCTCTCATCTTTGCATTTCCTCAACAGGTTTACGCAGGTACACCGAGTGGGATTTACTCGCCATTGCAGGCATATGCCGCAATGTTCCACTTCCAATAGAAGGAATATTAGCCCAATCCTCTGAGGAGCCTTTAAGAGGAAACGGACGATAAGAGGCAGGACGTATACGCCGCCTGAACTTTATTTCCTCATATGTAATGCTGAACAGACATACAAAGACAATTAATTGCGTAAATCAAAAGTGCCCCTTATAGAATTATAAGCACCTAATAACACCGTACGTCTTGTTGACGTCGCCTTTATTGCCGGCGTACATCTTCGGCAGAGGAAAATCATGTTAAAATGACACAAACAATAGAGCGCTGTATTGAGAGTCGCACCAGGGATGCACATTACCGGAAGAACACATACGCAGCCTCGAGGTGGAATGCGGAGACGTGTTTGACGCCCGGCTGGATGTCAACATTAAAAGAAGAGCGGGTGGGCCTCCAGTGGACAAGCTGGCGCCAGAAAATGGACAGACTCCTGCAGGAGGGAAGCTAATCTGCTACTCTCTGAGTCTGAAACTAATGTATCATGACGGCGTCGACTTGGTACGTTTATACCTATTGTTTTTGCGAGACTGCAAAGATCTTTCAGAAATGATGCATGGCAATTGGACAAGTACATAATTTTTTTGGTTGCTAGCTGTTTCTCAGCATCGCTAAAAGTCCCTAATTGATTTGTCGGAAAAATGGGCAAGCCTGGGCGGCCCGGTGTCAAGTGGTTAGCGTGTTGACCTCACAGGGCAGAGGTAGCGGGTTCAATTCCAGCTCCGGCCTTCCTGTGTGGACTTTGCATGTTCTCCCGGTGCCTGCGTGGGTTTTCTCCGGGTATGCCGGTTTCCTCCCACGTTCCAAAAACATGGATGGATGGATATACTGTAATCTTTTTTCGGAGGGGAGCATTTCTCCGAATGTTCTGATTCCGCGGCTGCTCAACTTAGAACGGTTGACTCTCTTCAGGATAGTACTAATCGACAATCATCCATCCATTCTTTTTCAATAGCGCGGACTGTCGGCAACTTGTTTTGATGCGACTCAGAACTGGAATCGCCAGTGAACCTGTGTTAAAGACATTCGAGGAAATTTTACGCTTCCAATTTTGTGGGAACTTGTTTCCCATTTGTTTGGGTAAAGAAGAATTGATAATAACCAATGTCCCAATACTTTCGTCCAGACAGTGCATATATGGCTTTATGAAAAGGCAACCGCTAAACAACCCCAAGGCACAGTCCTGCTGTTAAACTCTGTTAAAAAAGTGGTTTTCATATCAACCATGTGACCCCTGCACTCAAATTTTAACGGCCCACATTAGGACACGCATGCTACGTCGCTATCTCTAGGCTATAATGTGCCGACATTTATCAGGCTGCAATAAAAGATGTACTTTCGCCGAACTTCAAGTCACGACGCGTATGCAATCAGTGTTACGTAAGAGACAAAAGAAAAAAAAAATTAATGAAGCGTTTTAACATTTCATCCGAGCAGCAGAGGGTGAAGCCGCAATCACTCACAAGCTTTGGGGAGGCGACAAATACGCACACTAGGACGCAGATCGGGCTGATGCACGGTTCCGCTTGTGAACGTGACTTTTCCCCTGTGAAATGAATGTCTTTTCATTTTTAACACAGCAGGGAAGAGTTGTCAATAACCCTGATGAACATGAATGATTAAAAACCATCACCCAAAAATGAGGTTTGAAAAATAAAACTAGCGCGAGGCTCTATAATAGTTTGCTGATTTGGAATGATAGGAAGAACACACAGAGGACCTCAATCATCGAAATATTTTGAGTCAAAAAATGTACAAAAGGAGACCGCGCACGTCGCGGTTCTGCAGTTTTGTGCTGTCCTTCAATGTCCATTTTTATGCAAGAGTCCCTTTGCACTGCAAACAAAAATTAGTTTGTTTGTTTTTGCCTCAAATTTTTTGTTGCTGGGTTAGCATCGTGGGTCTTTCCTCCATGTATTGAGAAACGTATTCTCAACAATTAAATGCATTAAGAGCACATGTGAGCGTATTTGGTCCAGAATTAAAATACTGTAGCATTTTTGGTTCGGAATTGTGTGGTCCCTTGTAGCTCCCCAGTAGCACTATTGTTGCCTGCTTGTGTTTTTTTTTCCAGGTTATTTATTGTCCTCGTGTTCAAGATATACATTCAAAACAAATCAAATGTGCATAAAGCACCCAGCCCCCCCTTCACTCTCACCTCGCCTGACTCCCACGCTTGAAAGATGCTCCATCAAGCCCCCAATGGGAAATGCTTCCTCTGCCGTTAAGGCACTTCATCTGAGCTCCACTTGTGATGTCGCCAAGTCAGCCAAGAGCAACCAGAGCGAGGTTGGCGAGGCACAGGCGACATATCTCATTCTCCCGGAACAATATACCCCCCTCTACCCCCTGCCCCCACGCCTGCTTTATACGTATGAGACAGGGCAGGATATTGGAATTTTAATGCGCGTGTGCGACCGACTGTATGGCAGCCAGGTGAGAGGCATGAGAGAAATGATGAGTTGGGAGGCCGTCAGCTGGGCAGACAGAGCAGGGGAAGAAGGAGGGGGAGGGGAAAAAAAAAAAAAAAACAAGCCGCAGGTGCACACTCCCTGCCCGCTGTTAACACAGTCGATGTGAAAAACATTGATCAAAAGAGTGGGTGGCCGTCTGCCCCGTGAGGATCACCAGCCGCGTGATCCAAAAGTTTGATCCTAAGACGACACAGCAATTACTCCTTGAATTAAATTCCTCTCTTTCATGTATGTGTCACCATGTAAGTGCCACTTTACCGTTTAGGAGTCTGGTTTTTTTTGTTGTTGTTGTTGTTGTTCTATTGTGCAGGTTTAATGACTTTTTACACATGTATTTTTTTTTTTTTAAATTGATCAGGTTTCTGCATCGCAAACGTGCCTGTTTGCATGTTCACCCACTTCCAGTTGGCGGCTTCAAAATGCACTTCACAGAGGCTGCAAAGTGGAAACATTTGCATCAGCGCTGGATTCGTGCAAATCCCCGGTGTGGATTCATTTCAGTTTTTTTCCTCATACTAAGATAAGGGAGGGAAACCTTTTGACAAATATTTTATAACATGTAGCCAGGTCACGCCTGCAAAGCTAGGTCACGACTTGTTTTTTACCTGTTTAAAAAAAAAAAAAAAAAGAAATAGATGCAAGGCTAACTGCAAGCCTATTGGGTCAACAACCAGTTGCTCCCATTTGTGTCCATGTGTGTCCAAAAAGACAAAAAATGACCTTAAAAAAAAAAAAGAACATGATAATCTCATAGGATCATCTTTTAGAGACAAGGGATAATTGGGCCTTTGCTCATTTTAAGAGGAGGGAAGGAAAATTGATCAAATTTGGGGCAATAATCGGCATTTAAATTTTGTCAATAGTGAGACTCAAATGCTAAGTCACAGAATTACACAAAGAAAACAATTTGATTTCGATGAGGATCTAGATAAGAGTTCACGCCGCATGTCCAACAGCGATTTGTGGATTTGATCCGTCGACGTACTGTACATCCAGTAGGAACAGGTATAAAAGACACCGTTGTCCTCCGTTTTCAGTGAGAAACTGTCCTGTGTACTAGCCACTGAGATTTGGATTAAGATCATTATAATTGCATGACTGCACCTCTGTGGTTAACATATCCGAAGCCCGGGTACACTAATTGGGAACCTTGCAATAATCCAACGGTAGCATGAGACTGCCCTTGAGAACCGGCTTTGGGTAAGCATCTTTGAAGGTCATCCCGCCCTGAATCAGCTCAGCTGGTTATCATGTCAGCCGACAAAAGTCTGTTTCTCGCTCTCTCGCTCTTTCTCAATAGAACGCCTTCACTTGCGACTCGCCTGCCCTTTGTAATTTGCGAAAACAAACAGTACGGGGCAGAATGAACGCAAATCAGGCTGATGCGTGACAGAATCTTCTCTCTGGCAAGTATCATGAAGAAGTTATGGGGGTTCGGGGGGGGGGGG
>CAAKHF010010455.1:0-37092 GCA_901007745.1 Hippocampus kuda | reverse complement strand
TGGGGGGGGGGGGGGTAAACTTAGATGAATAAAGTCAATTTAGCCTTCATGTTCTGCGACCTGCATTTTCAATTCCAGACTTTAACAGTTTTTATATTTTGCTAATTTTCCAGTTGAGAGTCCCACTTCCAAGATAGTCCTCTGCTCAATTAAACGGAACTTTCATGATATTTTCTTTGGAAACGCTGTGCCTCACGGTGCACTTTTTTTTGGGAGAACTCGGCTGGGTTAAGGAATTACTGCCTCACCCAGGGTAGTGTTTGTTTCTTTTTTCATGATCCCTCCATACAAGGTTAACAAATGGAGGTGTTCATTGAACAAAGCGATAAATGATTCATGTCCATCGATTTTTGGTTCATTTGGCCATGTTGAAGGTTTTTGTTCTTGTTCATAACATTTCATTAAAAGGACGCTTTTTGGCAAGGCCAAATCTTAGGATGCTCCGATGGAACAAGGAACTGTTCGGTTTCTGGAGTAAATAAATTAGCAGTATAAATGGAGATGAGGGGAAACTTTCTTTGCATGTGGTTTTTCGCCATTATTTCAACCTCCTCATGCTGCCAGCGGCAATGCCGAAAGAGCATCATTGTGATGGGCTGTAAAGTTCCTCCATAAGTAGATGAATAAATATTTCATCGAAGTAATTATAGGGGCCTTCGCTCGCTTTTGACTTGAGTGGAGCACGCGGAGGAACCAATTCTTCAAGCCACTGCAGCTCATTGTTAGCTCAGCAGGGCTAAGTAATCGCACTCTGTACTTAAATATGAGCACAGTTATACTTATGGAAAAGTAGGGTTGTCACGACACTGGCAATATGGCGATATTGCAATATTAAAATTGCCACAATATCGTCAACTTGAGTCATCATATGAAAAGAGCCATATCTGGTAGGCCATAGGCCAGGTTATTTTACATTTGTGCAGTTCCAACACCCTTCGGTGGTCA
Source organism: Hippocampus kuda (assembly GCA_901007745.1). Lineage (NCBI taxonomy): Eukaryota > Metazoa > Chordata > Actinopteri > Syngnathiformes > Syngnathidae > Hippocampus > Hippocampus kuda. The sequence goes on along the minus strand of CAAKHF010010455.1, from coordinate 36,147 downwards.
GTTTATGAGTGCAGTTTAATTTGAATTAGACAGTTTTGATTGATCGTTACCTGAGCAACTTTGAGGTCATTTTCAGTCGACAGGAAGTAGCAAAATGGCCGCCCCACGGGAGGGATAAAAATGGGTGGATTTTACTGCTGAACTTGGGAATTTCACCATTGTGAAACAAATAAAGGTTTTCTTATCTTAACTCATTTTTACACTAAAGTAATATGAATCCGAATACCGTGCTTAGACTGGTGGGACTACATAGAACATAATATTGTAAAGAACATTTTTGGCTTGACTTTGCCTTCGTCCGCAGAGGTTTGTCGCGGGGCTTTCTACGGCCTGAAGAGAGGCGCTAGCTACCAGCTACTTGTGAGCTAACCGGAACTCCTCTTAGCTGACGAATGAGCAGCAGTCTCGTCCACGGTGTCACCTCCTATCTTGGTGTTGTTTCGGTGTATGGGTCCACATAACAGAGACCCTTCAGATAAAATAAACTGTTTATCAAACGCGGCAACACACATAAATCAGTCTGCGGCTACACTCCATGACAGATATTTGAGTACATACTTCCGACTTGTAAAAGCTATAATTCTTTATATTTCAACATCTAACCAGAATAACACAAAATAAATATCACTTCGAATTTTAAATAGCACTGAATTGTAAATTGTAGCATTCAGAGAAGATGCATTTTCATGGTGTAGACATCGCTAGCTAGCCAACTACACACTGTATTGGTAGAAATGAGCCATTTTCGCAAAGTAACAATCAATCAAGATCTGAAACGCGGATGACTTTTCCTCCCTCTGTTTACTGTGCGTCTTTTTAACATTTCATCATCCACACAAGTTGAATAAACAGAATATAAAGGATTTTTTTACTTCCCACCATTGGCTCACAATGATGCCACCATGGCCTAATGTATTGACAGCGCAAACAATCTTTTGTCACGCTTGTCGCGGCGTGTCAAAATTAAACGGGGGATGATGAATGGGCCTATTTGGGCGTCAAAGGGATTGGACGGATGAGGAGGCAAGCCCTTCGTGAGCGGCCGGGGGACTGACAAAATGATGGAGCCGCTAAGTCAGCACTGAATGAATAAATGGAGCTATGATTGTGTTTCGGACCAGCAGCCCACTAACAAGCAAACAGAATGAGGGGAGGATTTATGGCTTCTGGCATACTGACACCTCCTCCCTTTGGTACACAACGGACACCAGTCAAAATGAGATATGCTAGCAATGTATCTTACAGTGGAAACTTTAGCTACACAAGTAACTGAAATCAGTCTTAAGTCTTAAGATTTCAACATTTCGACAGAGAAAGCTGTTGTAAAGTACTTGAGCCAGAATAGAGAATGCTCAAGAACTGGGGTCACCAAGTCAAGTCCCTCGAGAGCCCCTTTCGAGCCTGTTTTCTATGTCTCACTCCTCCAACACACCTGATTCAAGTGATCAGGATCGTTATCAGGCTTCTGCAAAGCTTGCTGATGAGCTGATCATTTGAATTAAGTGTGATGGAGGAGGGAGAAATCTAAAACTGGCTGAATAGGGGCTCTCGAGGACTGGACCTAGGCACCCCTGCTATAGAACCTGCTTTGACTTCTTTTCAGCTCTGTGACGCCATCGGGACAAGTGTGATTTTAGGCTTACCGTTACACACCTTAAGGGATTAAATTTACCAGATAACACTCTGTCAAGTTGGATAACACTTCACCCTCGCTCCATAAACCGTCTTGAAATGTGTTTTTATCCTCTGGCGTCCTCCTTTTTGTGACATCATCTTCAGTGGAGAAAACGCTTTTAAGCTGCAGCTTCATCACATTCGCACGCTGTCTGCTAATCGTGAGATAACAATGGAGCCGGCGAAGAATCTATTGTAATGCCGTCGACATGTTTAGTTGGCACTGGAGTCATAAAAGAAGCAATTAACATTGTCATGTTGCTCATTGAGCTTTATTGTTGCCTCTTAGCAAGCATGTCTGACGTGGGTATCTCCACGCACCTTTGTCCTCATTATGGTCAGAATAAGACGCTGACAAGTGGAAAGCACGGCCAAGTGAAGGGGGGAAGGTGGGATGGAGGGGTATGAAAACATATTCATCCTCAACCTTTATGACACCATCTTAGCACCTCAAAAAAGACAGACCAACGAAATTCACAGTTCCAATCCGTCCAAGAGACATTAAAACAAAAGCTTTCAGAGACAGAATGGAGAAGCCTGATGGGTTGCCAAACGATGTCCTGATTTTCTAAGATGAAATAGAAAAACATCAGAAAAGTGGAGGAGGAAAAAAAGCTTTGCTCCTATCAAGGAGGGGCACGGTATGAGATTGGGAAAAAAAAAATTCTGTATGACAGCCATATGAATGGAAGATATAAACAACAACAACAACACAAATACGTGCACAGGTGGGAAGGGAGATGATGTCGGGGATGGAGCAGCCGTAACTGCCCAGACACACTGGGCAGCGACTGCAGCCGTTCAAGACACGCCCCACCAGCCCAGCACACAAAAACAGGCCACAACGGTGCTTAAAAAATTATTTTAAAGGAATTACGGCACCTATACATACACAGTTAGAATATTTAATATGGTGATTCTCCGCATACCACTAGAGGGAGCTCATGTACCACCAGTGATGCCCATACCACACTTTGAGACTCAATCATTTCCTTCTGGAAGTCGAATTGGTTCGAAGTACAACCTTCATAAAGGGTTGTGTTTGGCTTTTTGTCCATTTTTGTTCGGTGTATTAAGAGGAAAATATACACAGGTTTCAAAGCCTCCAGCAACATTGTTTTTTCAAATTAACAAAAACAATTAATTTACATTCAACACAATTTGACTATTTCATTAGCGTACCAAAAAACAGCGTTACCTGTGTTGTCTGCGTCATCACCAGTGATGCTCTCAGCCACAACAATTTTTTCAAATTGTCAAGGATCTGCTATGATATGCTGCCATTCAAATCCTCTCAGCATTCTCACAAAATTCCTGCGGGAATTTGAATTTCCAGTTTCGCATCTTGTCTTCCCAAAACCAATTAGTCTTCCTAAATCTGTTTGAAAATAATTCCCACACCTCGGTGGAAATACGCACGCCAGAACCTTTGAGTCCGACAGTTATCACCGACAATCGCACGTGTGATGAAATAAGGGGTGGAATGCTGCTCCTCCCAGGACATCACCCATTATCAGCGTTGTTCTTATTAATTTTGAAAAGTGCTTATCAGATCACGCTCGGTTTTGAGTCGAGTGTTGCTCTCGGGCAAACACGAGGGAATGCCTGATTGTGATCCGACGCAATAAAACTTGTGAGTCATTGAGCGTTATTCCTGTGGGGAGGATTGCGAGGAGAAACATGAAACTCTCTTTAAACTTCACCCGAGTTTGAAATTGAACTTCAATTTTTATTTCCCTGTGCTAAGATCTAATACAATTGTTGCATCTAAAAAGGGGAGGCGTAAAACAGAAGCTACAACTCTTAACGCTGCAATGAGGGATAAAAAGTAAATGATTAAAGCCACACATTGTACTCCTCATTTCCCGTTTTTGCTGTAATCAGGCGCGAGCACGACTGTACACTCCGTCCCATTACTGCTGGGCCGTTTGGTACCATGATGACCAGTGGTTGGACCTTGGCGGCTGGTTCCGGCTCGGCGTCGCTTCAGAATAACGGCTAAAAACGTGAGCGCCTTTAAAGCCATTCAGATTTTCAATCTTGAGACGGCATAATGACACACAGCTCCCGCGGACTAAGGAAGCGGTGGAGTTATTTCATAATTCCCAGACAGTTCGAGTGTCCAGGAGAGCCGGCAGGTTTGTTGTCAAACTATTTTCAAACCTTTAAATGAAAAGTGAGTAAAAATGACTGATGACAAAGGGTCAGACCGATAGTCTTGATTTGTGAAAAAAAATATGAAATATGGAGTTTCTGCTTGACAGCGACGATATGCAACTGTTCTTCAGTAATAAACAGTTTACGACTACCGTTTATGAAATGTAAAGGTCATTCAGGATTGCGACAGGCCTCCAGCAAAGACTTTTAGTTTTTACGTGTGTCAGAAATATCAACGCTTGCGCTATGAGCCTTGACGAGCGTGATGAAGTGATTTCAGAGGCCAAAGCCTTTTGAGTCCATCGCCGGCGCATCTGTCATAATTCTGCTAAATTATTCAATCTGCCACATTAAAGTGGGGGAAAGCAGGCTGCGTTGCATGACAATAGTCCACCCATTCCACATGTCATCTCATGAAAAGTGATACACACGTGATGGTGTCTGAGCCCTAAAATAGATCCAGGCAGGATTGCGACATGTTTACCATCCGATTCTTGTTGTGCTAGAGGTGTTGGGAGTATGTGATGCGGACGCACGCAGTTGTCCAAAATCCTGGCCTGTTGTTTGTTATCAGCACCGACACATTCCTGCCGCGTTGGCCACAGAGCAGCTGGATATTTGTGAGATGCCCAAAGGCACTTTGAAGGATTCCTTTCCGGCTTTTGTCGACATCGAGTGTGTGCCAAAAAAATAAATAAATAACGTAACAACAAAAAGACAAAACCATATCAACAGTTCTGCCGTTACAATGATAATAGTCAGTTTTGATTGACGCTGCCGAATTCAACTATATGCTTACGGTTGTGCTTGTAGGTTGGCTGTGCAGTTCAACCTGGATCTTTTTGTTTCCTGTGGAACATTGATGCTGGAGTCTTTTAATTATCTGACAAAGCTTCTGGTTCATGCTTACTCCTCATACAATACGTTTTTGTGAGGAAAAACTAGTACTCAATAATACTGTATCACAACATACATTGAATTTGAAAAAAAAAATCTCAAGTGTCTATCACACTTTGCATGGACGTGGTACAGAGTTACATGAGCATGAGCATGAAGCCAGGGGATCTAGGAACTGGTGTTAAACGCAAAACCTGTATCATATTTCCCGCACTATAAGGCACGCCTAAAAACATTAAATTTCCTCGACAATGTGCCTTATCATCCGATGCGCCTTATATATGGATCAATATTCTGATTTCTTGGGACGTAGTATTTTAAATGTTCTGTAAAGCGCTTTGTTACGGCTGCAATATTGTATTGTATTCTCTTTAGCGTAGCTCCATCTAGTGGATGCATAACGCAACCACAACCACTTTTGTAGCTTCTATTCTATGCGCCTTATAATGCGGTGCACCCTATTTTTGAAAATAGTTTTAAAATAGACATTCATTGAAGGTGCGCCTTATACTCCGAAACGCCTTATAGTGTGGAAAATACGGTAAATCTGTTACACCTTTGTTGAGTTTGAAAGGAAACTTCAACAAGGAGTGGCATTCAGCGGCGCAGCCAATATCTCAAGTTAACCAAAAATGTTTTTATTCAAACGTCGTATTTCATTGGTCTACAATACTACAGTGCATGGTTTCATTCGCCTCTGATGTCAAGTCCTCTCTTCCGTGCGTCTGAGTAGCCATGCATAAGCATTTCCTATGCTGAGTGTATCTTGTTCCCGTGTGACTGCATCGCTGACAAACTGGCAAAGATTAACTATGACACGGTGTGCCAATTTTCAAACTTCAAGTAAACAAACAACTTTGCTTCCATCCACTGACCCCTCTGGCGTTTTACAGATTTATTACTTTTGGCACTGCTGCCTAACACAGACAAGTGTCTCCCTCAACGCAAAAAGTGTACTACTACCAACAAAGGACAAGAAAGCATTAACACCACTTTGGAAAACGAGGCAGAGGAGGAGTATGTTCAGTGAAGGTGCAAAAATTGACAGAAGAATACATACAGCAATAAACTGGTTTTCTTACTGCAACCATCAACATTTTTTTTGTAGGGATGGGTAAGTACAAATATCAGGAATCGGTATCGGCCTGATACCTGCCTGATTTCAATGTACTGGATACGCGTAAAGTCTGCCAGTGCAAATCTGGCATGAGTAATTCCTTCTCGCCAGTAGTTGGCGCTACACTGCAACGTTTTGACATGTCAGCGAATCGACGCGTGTCAGAAAGAAAGAAAGGACTTTGTTCACATTTACATCATTGTGTTCAATGGAATTTTATGGATCGAAGGTATGAGTGGTATTGGTACTCAAAAGTGGTATCAGTCTGAAAAAAAAGTGGTATTGAACATCACTACTTTCTTTTGTCAATTTTCGGACTGAACCACTAACTGAATTATCAACAATTTATAATAGTTTATTCCTTTTTTGGGTTGTCAATTTGGAATAATGTTTTGTTTTACATAAAGGGATGGAAATTCAAAATTGAAAAGAAATTGCCAAATTCCTAATGTTAAAGATATGACAAAAATACGGTAAACAGAATCTATATGAGGCGCTTTTTTTTTTCCCAAACAGAACAAAAATGACCAAGTGTGATCTCAAAGTCCAGAATAAAATGCAGACTGAAGAGCCTTCTGCCTGATGCTAAAGAAAAAGGTTATTGGATCTTTTTGGATCTCAATCACTGTGCCCTACTTTTGATGAAGACACACACATTAGTCCCATGTTCTATTTTGGAATGCACCAGTAACCTGCGATTAGAGCTCATTCCGCCAGGGTAACATTCGTGGATCAGGTGTCACCTGACACGACTGGATAGCCGCCTAGACTCTCCTTGGGCAAATTTGAGTATGAGCCTTTCACACATTCATCTCAACAATGCAGCAAAAAAGAAAAAAAATGGCCCCAGCTACATGAAAGCGACTACCACTTGATTGTACGTCTTGGCAGTTTAGGTGAACCCGAACACTCCGAGTGCCCTTTTCCAGGCAGCCAGAACAATATCTATTCTCCTGTTCACCTTCAAAGTGTCAAGACCGCTTGTGACTTTCATGCGCTCTCGCAGTAACTTTTTTCTTTTTTTTGCCCACTAATCTTCACCACTCCGGGATCTATTACTCAAACTTGGCTGGCGAGATTTTGATTTTGTGTTACCTGTAGCTGTACGCCCACACCGCTGGAGCCCTTTGCATTTATTCTCAGCTATTTTTAGGCTCGGACGCCCACTAGAAGGAGGGTTGCCGGTACAGAGAACACCGAACGCCGCACACCTTTTGACTGAACCGTGCTGGAAATACTTGCAGCCGATGGGTGAATAGTTCACTAACAAACTTTGGCACAGAGCTTCATCTGACAGCTCAGGCCCCCCTGCGAGCTGACTGGGCCTCCCTGCGGGGGGGTGCAGAACCATCCTCGCCCTGTGGCCTCCAGAGACTGAGATTTGTGAGCGATCCTGAGTTTCAACAAAGCCAGAAAACTCAAACGTTTCACTTTCATTATCATTAAGAAGTCTTCCATGAAATTTCTTCATAATAGCGTGACAGCCTTCCTCAGGCTTGTGTATAATTCCAATTTTGTTATTTTTTCTTACTGGTGTGCACAAATATTAAAGTTAAACCACAGTGGATTTGCGAGCCGAAAAATAAAAGCAGCCTCTGCCTAAATCCCCCCCCCCCCACCCCCGTCTTCACCTAGGGGCCAATTAGTGGCGTCGCAGTGACAAGTCAAGCGTTACCGGCCGACTGCAAACCAACACACTCTTGTTTATCTCCTATTTCAATTGCAGAAACCACATTGGAATTCTCCATTAATAAGGCCCAAAGACAATCTAAGCTGCGTGGCATATATACAATATGTTCAATTAGGATTAACCGCAGACGCCATTTGTTGGATGTATAAAATTCAAATTGTCTTGAAGCTTGACGGACGGCGGCCAAACTTGGGCTTTAAAGAGTTTGCATTGGCAATCAGCTAACAGCAACAGTGCGGAGGAACATTACACCTTCTACACACGCACGCACCCACCTCTTTCCATTATTTTAACAAGCCCGAGCATAACACATTTCATGTTAATAGAAATCCTGCCGGGCGTCCGCCTGCTGCCAGTCTTGATGATTAACAGGGACACAATTTGAATTTTAGCACTTCCTGTTGATATTCTGGATACAGCAGTGAACCTCCGACAAGTTGGGAATTGGACGACCATATTAGCCAAAAAAATAAATAAAAATACGCACAACAAACTTTGGAGTTCCCCATTTATGAATAAGCAGCTTGCGGTTGAACTTTGACGTAATTGTGCCTCTGTTACACCGACTATTTTTCATGGGAACACCTCTACTGACCCAGAGATGAGCATCATTGTTGTGTTAATTTAAGACATCAGTGCTGCTCAAATCACGCCGTCTCCTCTGAATAGGAATGAGCAGCATCTCATTAGTATTTCCAAGGCATTGTTTAGAGAAGAAAATGTCCTTTTATTTTAACAGGCAGCGTTACTCTGTTATTACGGGAGATTTTTTTTTAATGCATGAAAGGAGACTGGTCTCATGTTTGTGAACTGGATGACCATTTTTTCCCCCCTTCCAGGTGATCCACCATCAATTCAGACCCCTTCAAAAGGCAACGAGAGCAAAATATGGGCATCTTTTATTTCACTTTTCTCTCGGCGGCCAAGCATCGACCACCTGAAGCAGCCACTTCAACGTGGGGCTGCCAAGGTGATGAAAACAGCTGCTAGTCGCCCCCGCTGCTTCCTCGCGCATCCCCCGCAATTATCCGGCGCTATGAATAATCTATCTGCCGCACACTCCTGTCTGATGATCCATTGGAAGGAGCTGACAGTTGATGATACACTTGGAATTCCGCGTGTGGCTTCTCGGAAAACGCATATATTGATGACGCCAGGCGAGGCATCATCATACGTGCCGGTCAGACTGTTCGTACAGACACGACGACGCAACTCATTTCACAGCTAGCATCACATTGAAAATATACGAAGTAAATAGCCTTCAAAAGAAAAAGGCTTGAGGCTTTTTCGCGCTACTCTCAGCTGAAGGTTACTGTCAAACTAAACATCAAACAAAGAGCTTTACAAAGCAACCACATAGCCTCCGCTACCTGAATGCTGACCTATAATGAGAAACTGTGTGTTTGATTCTGCCATAAGATTTGCCCAGTGGCCGAGTCTCAGCACTGGTTTTGGGGCGATTCAAAATTTGAATCGCAATTGCATGACGTGGCGACATTGCAAGTTATAGCCAATCAAAATGCACGATTTCATACAGGAGAAAAATTAATTTCTGTCCCTCAGTCTCTTGAAAAAAAAAAAAAGAAATTGTGCTTGATAGTCATGGTGTATTAGCGGTTTATCAGTTCTGGTCGCCATATAACATTCGTATATTATTTTAGCTGATGATGAAAGTGTTCAATCAGGAATCTCTGCAATTCCTGTCTTTTAATCATCCATCTCTCCTTTTAATCTTCAAATTGCTCTCACTTCACAGTAAATGGAGCCATTATTCCGACCCATTTTCATCCCTAGGCTTCAATCCCAAGACTTGTTGGAGCCCCCTTTTCCCTAAACGGCACATTCAGGTGTCCATGCTGACGAATCGCCAATTCGCTTGCATTGTTATTCCTCGCATTTTGAACCACAACATCTCCGGGCCATTTCTCAGCGAGGAGAAATGAGACAAACCCTAATATGGGCCTCCTTTTATGGATTCGTAGCCTAAGCAAGCAAACTCCGAGCTTTGATGTTAGCAATCCCATCAAGAGTTACGACGACGCGACAGCAAATGCCCTCGTGAGATTACTGGGGATTGTCGGTCCGTTGAAGTATGCCCGGGAGATGTTTTGTTCCCCACCCCCTACCGCCCACACTTGGGCATGCTTAAACAGCAAGGCTCTAAATTCCAGCAACCTCCGAATGAAACGCAGACGCAAAATAAAGAAAGAAATTAAAAACACAAAAACCTGCAAGTGGAAATGAATTGGTAAATGTCACACGGCAGGTGATTTGTGTCTCCAGCCACCTCCATCCATCTAGCGGTTAGATGGACACAACAGGTGATAGCTTTTTAAGACCTTTTGTAATGTAAGTGAAAGAAAGCCACTCTGCCACTTGTTACATTGCCTTGACAGTGACACCCGTTCTCCACGTCCACCTTTCTTTTGACGGATTTTCAAGCAGGCGCAGCAGGCCTCCTTGGCCAGGCAGAAGCTTCACCAAAACAGCCATAGAATACAGGGCTCCAGCTGTCCAATCTCTAAGTGCCATACAGAACCAATTAGTGGACGAGTTGAAGGGGGGCTATCAGACCCGTCAAGGCGAATCTACACACAAGCCTGAGAGAGCCCTCAACGAAATAATTACACATGTAAACCATCGTATCTTCGTGAGTACGGAAAGTGGAGTTTCACAGATAATGAAGAGGGGCTATTTCGGAGATAGTATAAAGAACCCAGGCGGACTGGGTCAGAGAAAATAAACATAACGCATAATTACATTGTATATTGTACCAGAGTCTGCCACAATGCTAATCGCGGCTAATGAAAGCATCGAACCATATCACAAAAGGGTTCACCAGTCTTTATTGGTGATGTAACTCGTGATGCTAGCAGCGATAATTAATTGTCCTCTTTTGACTCCTATTCATCTTTTGACCGGATATTTTATAGAAAAGGAATTGTCCTTGCCATTCCAATACTTTTGGAAGGGACCGTAGGTCATCAGTTTACGGACTTGGGACTTGCTTAGCTAGAATTTATGACAGACTTGACTTAGTATTCATTAGCCTCGAATGAACTTAGAGGTGAACAGCATGACTTGACAAATCTTGCCCATTTTCATTTGAAAAATCTGTATTTCCAAGGTACTGTGCCATTTGTTTTGTTTTTGAAAGAAGAAAATATGTTGGTGTGTCGTGCGCGCAAAACTGGCAGCCCATTCGTATGCTTGGATGTGGAGGATAGCGGCCACTTCATAGCCAAGTGCTAACCTTCGCATTAAACGCCAGAGTACGATCAAAATGATTTTGAAGCTGATATGCGAAACCTAAATTTATTACACCTTGTTGCTGGAACATCAGAGGCTACGCTACCCTTCCGGGCTATAGTGAGTCACTGTCGCTCGCCGCGGAATAGAGATGTTAGCTTTTACCTGTAAAATCAAGGTAAATGTATTGAATGCACGCCTAAGTAATTAAACATTTCCAGATGGTTTGAAGACATTTTCCATCTGGAGGGGGAAAAAAAAGAATGAAAACAAATGATACTCTCCAACCTTTGAGAACAAACACTTTGAGCGTCTTGTCACAAGAAATGTGTTTATCCTCCAAAAAAAGGACAGAAAGTGTCATTTGAATACATGTGCCATTAATTTTGGCTTCAGCCAGAGGACAAATCAAGAGGGCAGAGCCGTTGCGAGATGGCACATTTTTAGTCAGCTCGTTCATTATGCGGCAGTTAAGGCAACAAATCCCTCAGGCGTCCCTGCGCTTGCCGCATCCTTACCTTATAAATTACTCTTTGTTTCATTGGCCGTCGTCTCCTTGGTCCGGTTCAGATAAATTAAAAGAGTGGGCCGTTTGTCAGGGCTGCAAACATCAAGGGAAATCTCCACAGACTTGCAATTTATTTTTTTTAATCCCAAATGATCACTCATTAAAACTTAAAGGGGAAATGATCATGGCTTGGATACAAACATCGTACAAGTGGCCGCTGCTTATAGATAATCAAAAAAGAGGCGTCGAGCAGTTTAATGCCACGCCTATCTGAAGTTTACTGTCAAACTAAACATCAAACCAAGACAGTTACACGCGTACAGTAACTCTTCCTCCATCGCAAGTGTTAAGTCCCAGACCATCCACCACCAGAATAAGTGAAATCTGTGATATAGAAACACGCTGAAAGAATACTCCCGAGACATAAATTTTATAGCATTTATGGCACTTCAATTTTCAAGTCTTTAAACACAAATTCAGAGTCGTCGCAGAAATTCTATTCGGCTTCATTTGTGTCCTGATGACTGCATTTTACTGCCTCCCGGTGGCTGAGGCGGACACAGCAGAAGGAACGACGCCATAAAATGAATCGCAGTATAAAATCATGCTGCAAAAATTGCCCATGTGAACATTCATTCATTCATTCATCTTCCGAACCGCTTCATCCTCACTAGGGTCGCTGGAGCCTATCCCAGCTGTCATCGGGCAGTAGGCGGGGGACACCCTGAATTGGTTGCCAGCCAATCGCAGGGCACACAGAGACAAACAACCATGCACGCTCACACTCACACCTAGGGACAATTTAGAGTGTTCAATCCGCCTGCCATGCATGTTTTTGGAATGTGGGAGGAAACCGGAGCACCCGGAGAAAACCCACGCAAGCCCGGGGAGAACATGCAAACTCCACACAGGGAGGCCGGAGCTGGAATTGAACCCGGGACCTCTGCACTGTGAAGTCGACGCGCTAACCACTGGACTACCGGGCCGCCCCCATGTGAACATGACCAGGAAAATGAAATGTAGAGCCCACTTTTTTTTTTTACATTCACATTACCCTCCATGTGTACAAGGCATTTATTTTAATCTTTGTGTGCAATATGAGAGCCGAGACTCCTGCACTCATCATGTCTTTCCCAAATTCCATCAAGAAGGAAGAAAGAAAAAGAAACGTAACGTGATCTATCGTGGGCCTGAGGCGCTGCAGATGAGCTTCATTCTATTATCGGACAAATGTCTGCCGGAATAACCTGATGAATTTTGCAAGACTCCGCTAATGAATGAAGTCGGAGAGTCGGTGACTTTGTGAACCTCAGCATTCAAGAAATGAAGTCATGCTCATCAAGCAAGGTGACCCCACTCCCCTTTTCAGTTCCAAAATATGCAGCAAAGGCCATCATTAGCTCTCCCGAGCTGTATAATTTAGCTTTGGCTCCTAATTAGTTCACCCAAAAAATAAAATATTACACCAAGACCTTACGTTACCACACGAAATGCATTTTTAACGTGTGTACCTTTCGTTGTGACGGTATTAATGAACCACAAAGCTATTGCAGATGCACACTGATGAGGCAAATTTGTACTCAATGGCAACTTTGTGAGACTCAGTGATTCATATGATTTTTGTTTGTTTTATTTTCACGCTCCAATGCTCCATTCATCATTAGAACTTTTCATCTCAGCATTTATACAAATAAACGAGGCTATCTTGTTTATGCGCATGGAAGTTTTACACATTGACAGGCAGCATACGGATAAGGGCTTTGTGCAAGCGTGGCCGCTTTAAAGCCCCGCGGCAACCTGATGGGGCATATTCCAGCAACTGGAAAGTTTAGGCGGATCCATTTTCACACAACTCAAGGATGTAGTTATCTGTAGGCAAAAGAAAAATGCTAGACTAGGTAGCATCCATTTTCCCAGCTCGTCGTTAATGTATATCCGTATGTCTGTATTATGCTGCCCCCTCAAGTGACCAGCAGCGTAATTTCCATTGAGTTGAAGCAAAAAAATGTGTCCAAAAGCCTGGACATTCTCTTTGGTTGTATTAATTGTTTTTTTTTTTTTAAGTGCAATATTTCTTATTTAAAAAACACATTGCATACATTTTTGTTGCGTTTGAGGGGAGGTTGGCACAGATTAATGGCATTTCCATTCATTTCAGTGAAGAACGATGATTTGATCGCTTTGTCACGAAACTACTTGAACTAGTATCTCAAGACACCACTGAAACTTTTTACATTTTCACACCAACTTGGAGTTGCTATGGACTAAAAAAAAATCATTTATTTTTCTGCTTTATAATCAGAGTTGAAGCTGCAAGTATTATGTGTTATTATCACATGACGCTCTGCTGCACGCACAAAGCTTGCGATTATTTGCTCCGGCTTCGAAAGCAACATGGCCGAGCGCCCAGCCGCTGACCTGAATAATTCCATTTGATGACCGTGATCGCATTCAGGAGGAACGACTGCCCGTTGACTGTTTTCACACCAGTTTTCTGTCAAAGTACACGAGAAAGGCTGGGAATGATTGAACATGAGTATGAACATGAGAGATGTAATCTGGGAACACTCCATGAGTGTTAACGTCCAAGTTGAGGAAAAAAAAAAGGTATTAAATGTATCACAAGAATCAAATATTCCCTCGTCGTCTTGCAAGTTTTTGAAAAGAAATGAAGGTGACCCTTCCGGCAGCTCGACCAGAGTCCAATTTCTTTTGTCTCTGCCGTGCAGTACTTGCGAACTCACGGCTACCACCTAATTTTCCGCAACTGCATCCCAAAATCTATTTTGAAGAAATAAGTCACATAAATCATCTCTGGCGGGGACTTTCTGTAATAAAAATATATAGAGACCTTGCCCGCTCCCCTAAAAATTGCCATAATTTCATAGTCTAATAATTACCCACTGACTGTGATGGATTTTTTTGCGCCCAATGTCAATTTCAAGATTTGTCAGAGTACAATTCTGGCAATTACTTTTTTTTAATTAAGTCTTTTAATGCTTAACACCACCACATATATGAGTTACAGAGCAAACATTTGACTGTGCTTCCTATATAACAGGAAAAGAAATCATCCAAAATTGGCTTTTTTTGCCAATATTATTGGGGATTGGGATAATGTTTGGAAGTAAATGTTAATCTTCACTGGATGAGGTTGAAGAAGATGCGGGTGGATACGGCGTGATTGAATTATCGGACCGTTTTATGGTGATGGAAATCTTAATGTTTGTCGACCTTTATTTAACCAGGTTAAAAACTCATCGCAATTTACAAATCTCTTTTGCAAGAGTGATCTGGGTAATGCTGAAAAGGATTCGAAAATGGCATTTTTCCATCTCGTTTAAAAGGAAGATGCCAACTTCCCGGTCCTCGCAAGACGCGGAGCCTTTTTATGATGACATTCACTTGTGTCAATTGTTTTATCAGTAGTTTTGAGAGGTTTATATTGTTTCGGTGTGATTCAGTGGACTGGCCTCCCAAGTCCCCGGCTCTCACCCACTTGATTTTTATCTTTGGAGATATTTGAAGGCCATGCTCAGAGAAAGATACACGACATGAATCGTCAAACGGACATCTCACCAATGCCATTACAAGCGTAACTCCAGCTGTGCTAATACGTACGCTATGATGGCATCTTTTTGACTATCATCGGCTACCTCATAAACTTGATGTATGTTTTTGAAGCTAGATAACACTCTGTCGACAGCACAGTGTGCAACAAACCGTCATATTTTTGTTATTTTGACTTCAAAATGGCGCCGCGAGAGTGGCTGCCTTTCCAGCAGCTCCTATATTTTGTTGTTCTACTTCTTCCTTTCATAACTTTGCTGCTGTGAATTGGGAATTTCTCCATTGCGAGATTAATAAAGATTTTCTTATCTTATCTTATATTTCTACTTTTAGCAGAGACAAACTCAAAATAGCGAATCTATCGTTCAATCTCTTGAGTCGTCAACGCGTTGAAAACGTGATACAACGCATTTGTGACGTCTCTCCTTTGAATATGTTCCACATATTGATGATTTGGGATATTATAAAAGCAACTGCAGTCTGATTACATTTTGACAAAAGGTATCACAGATTTTTCAACATAATGCGTATTTGATTCGGTTTTCCGTGCAGGGACATAATTTACTCAGATATTTCTATTTCAAATTACAGTGTGTCAAATTGTTCGAGACACTTTCTATGGTAATATAATTGCTCGAAGCTTAGTCAAGCTGGGCCCACGCACATTTGGCAGCACTATCATTTCTCTTCTGTCTCAATTGGTTCCCACATTCATACCAGGTAATGGTAGTATGTCTTCAATTTTTATTTTGTTTGTTTTTTTTTTACTTGCAGTCGCGTGGGGGTTAGTGTTTGTGTAAATGCAGTGATACAACTACAGGCTGCCTGACTCACAATTCTTGCTTTACATTTGACCAGCATCTGAAAAGATTCCCCCTTCTTGCCCATAATTTGATACAATTAGCTTGATCTGGCTAAAAATAGCTCCTTACGTGACAGTCGTTGTGCATGAAGCATGCTGGATCCTCATTGGCTGGGTTATTTTCAATCAGCAATTTGATGTACAGTTGTTTTGACCAAGATCAATCAATTAAAATCAATTAAAATGCAATTTAAGTGGCTTTTATATCCAACCATGGTGCGCCCCATGTGGCAGCGCACTCCTCATCCATTTGACTCACTCAACCGTTGCCTGGGGCCTAATTGGAAAGTCCCTCAAGTGAATGCAAAACGGCCAACCATATGGAAATGAGATTATTCCTGGATTTTTATTTTATTTTTTTTTAAATCTGATCATTCCAACTAAATCAGCAGTGAAACTAATTAAATTGGCATTTGCATTTACGGGCCACCAAGGAACGAGTGTGTGTTCGGTTGGGAGTGTGCGGGTGACGACATGTATGTTTTGTGGGTGCGTGGATCGGGAGTGACGAGTAATACGGTGAAATGATGTAATCGGACGGAATGGATGGACGTGTGACCTGTAAAGATGATCGTTTGCTATGAGTGGGCTGTGGATGGAGGCGAGAGGTAAACGAATGTGAACAGATGAGACCAATTTCTCTTTTCAGTATTTGGTAATTATTCAGTCTATGGGTTTTCAGTTATTTTGGCCCGGCATGCGCAGTATAGATGTTGATGTTGCATCTGCAGGTTAATTCATCCTTCGGTGGGCAGCTGCAGGTTCGCGTGGGGATGCCATTCAGAAATATGACGTGCACATTTGATGCTTGAGACGCAATCGTCGCCCGAGTAATCACCTCAGCGGAAAAAAAAAAAGATGCAGTGATATTTTTAGTCAACCGTGTTCATTCATGGTGCCAGAGGTTAAACAAGCTGGTTTTTTTTTTCAGGTACCACTACGAGGTCCGACACACACACACACACACACACACACACACACACACACACACACACACACACACACACACACACACACACAGGGTGCCACTACATGGTCCGACACACGCGCACACACACACATACATACATACGCCACGCCGGTTATGAACAGCAACAGCCACATGTTGCGTCTGTTTGTTTGCTGTGACCTTTCGCTGCTCCGTTGCTGTCAAAGTCCTGCTGCAGCCACACAATTTTAATGATGCGCTTGAGCTGTAAAATTCAAAATGGTGCCATCGTCGCACCATGCTAAGCAAATGTGCGTCGTCATATGACCAGGAAAATGAACATTCTGATTTATTGGCCCAAGTGCCAGGAAAAAAAAGACATTGATAAATGCATATTATTGACCAGTGTAATTAAAATTAGAGGCATGAAAAAAGGACTAGAGAGGGATTACATTTTCTGAAGATTATTTTAATAGTATTCTACTGTCAGGTCATACAGGCAGTAGTATCGCAAAATGCTTTTTTACTTTTGTTTTATTTTATATATATATATTTTTTTTACACATGCACACACACAGGTGATCGGTCCTTCGTATTCCAGGAAAACATTAAAAAGGACTCGTGCTAGTGAATAAATTAAGCTTTGTCGCCTCTCGATCTTGAGAAAAAGGTGTCCTTCAGATACACGCTTGCGGGAGGAGGGTTAATGTGACAGAGCACAGGCCCAAATAAAAAAAAAAAAAAAAAAAACCACAAAGCTCTCGTGTCGCTTCCTTTAGAAGCCTGACATTTATTTGGATGTGACCATACAATCTGAGAGGAGCTAATCACGTTTCTGTTGTTCATGTTGTCGACTTGAAATCCGTTTATCCCACTCTCAAGCTCTGAAGTAGGAGATGAGCGTAAAGATATTTAAGTGTTTGTGCACACGCACATGCACACACACGCACACACTCCTTTGACTCAAGTGCAATAAAGGCGAAACAAAGCCATAAAAAAATAACATTAAAATGCTATTCCTGGAAAATGAAGTCACAACGGGCAAATGTATGGATGTCTTTCTCATGTTCTTTACGGACAATTTTTGTGCTTTTTATGCTTTATTTAGCAAAGACAGACTGGCACTGTTTTGCGGAGGATGAAACTCGAGCTCTTCTATTTTCCACTTAACAGCAGAAGGTCCAACTGAATACAACATCGCCAAAGGTGACAATTCCCATTTGCTTCAAATCCATCTCCAAAAGGCTGACAAGTTCATGAATAACAGTAACAATACTTTCTTTCATGTCATGGAGTAGCCTTTGAAAGCCAGAAAGACCTCCAACAGCCTTTGTGCACGTCTCGAGTGTTTAGAACGAAACATCACGTCCCTCCAAGGATTTGCGCTCATGAATAAGTATGACCCAGGATTTGCCGTCTTTTAGTACATCCTGTTGACGACCATCCGTGATCCCTCACACAACGAAACAGTCCATCAAATGTGCGACTGTGCGTGAAATCAGTGACAACGTGACGCCTCGTGGTTGTGGTCAGCATTTATTAGTTTAAAGTCTGCCAATATTTACGGTAATGAAGGCCTGCTTTTAATTGGCGTGGCTTTTCTTAATGAAGTTGTCACCGGGTGCTTCTCTCGGGTCCGGTTGCCTGTTGGATGGCAGGATCGCATGCCCCGAACAAGGCAAATGATGACGAAGCTAGGGACTAATTGACGTTTTCCTTCCAAAACGTATCATTATCCACATTCGGACGTTGACGTGCTTAAGTGGCTCCAGGTCCGCTCCTTGCATACATCATTTAATTTGGCCCACTCTTGAAACGTCGAAAAGGTCAAATTCAAAAGTGGAAGCGTCCATCTAGGTTTCCGCTTGTTGCATCATTCAACAAAAGCTGTAATTGAATGAAATGAACGTTGATCGAGAAAATTTTGCGGAAAAGGTTTAAGGGCAGGAGAGACGGAACGACACAGCTAGGGCGGAGAACCGCGTTCACCAGCGATCGGGAGTGACCATGGCGTAACTAAATATTGGCGTCATTTAAAATCATTTACATAATTTGAATTTCTCACAAGCAGTATGCTTTGGCACACGAGCATACATACTGCAAGCGCTTGTGATGCTTTCTCTCAATCTGAAAATCAAACCAGGTTCTTGTCTCCTGTGTGGAGAAGTGGGGGGGAGTCTGCATCATAAAATAATTCACACTGTGTACAGTAATTGCCCGGAGATGTTTCTTGTTTGCTGTAATTGCCGCGGGAGCTTGCAAAACAGTCTTTGAAGGGAGCTACGGATCTGTGTAGGAAACACTCAATGGAATTTTAAAACCAGTCCACAGTGGATTGCTCCTACAGTGGAACGATTTGGAGCTCAACCAGATTTCTATGGGAAAATAATATATAAAATTCACACAAGACGTCGGCAAATCTCCTCAGAGTGAAGCGATTGTTGGTTCTTTTGTGCTTTCTCGTTGACTTTTTTTTCTTTGTGACGATAACCCATGATGGAAAAGAAGTGTGATGATAACGGTCGAAGCCCCAAAAAATAGAACGCTCTGCGACGGTCAAGGTTCGGTCTGCTCAGCATAAGGTGTGAAGAGCAGTTTTAAATACTAATTGCTTCCCGCAGAGTAATTCATTTCCCCATGCAGATGCTGAAATCAAATTTTCAAATTGCCAACCAATTTAAAAGCATTTTGACTGATCTCTCAAGCTCAATAAAATTCGGTGTTCTGGGACTAAATAAAAAACTATCAAAATAAAGAAAAGGCTTTCTTTTTACACCAGACAAAGATGATTCCTTTCTACCCTTTTTCCAATCTTTAGTAATGAGCAGTCGGGCATAGGTTGGCTTTACTTAAAACATCAGCGTCTGACCAAAAAGCAGAGAAAATCAGCCGTTGTAAAAAGGAACATGTCAAGCAGAGCAGTGGGGCTCATATTTGTTGCTTATGTGACAAGTCAAAATCTACAACAATAAAGAAGAGACAGAGGATGGACGGGATTTTGATAGGAAAATACTAATTTACACAATTACGCAACTATGACTCATCCCATTGCTCGTTTTTTTTTTTAATACGGCATTCATCATTTACGCCATCAACTGCATGAACTGTCTTTTCCTGCGACACACATTTCCTACTACGGCACATTCTTTTTATGCTACAGTGGATCCAACTATTTGCATTTTTTTGGAGCTATTGTGCAATGTGGTTTCATCTTTAGGCAGGAGTGCTTAATTCAATAAAATATAGTCGATTGCTAGTATTATAGTCTATTGCCTCAGCCCCACTCTTCCCATCTCCTCAGGTCAAGTCGCGACTAGAGCCACTATTTATTTTATTTATTTATTTATTTTAAATGAGCTTATTTCCACTGTTACAGGCGCCATCTTGTATCGCAATCATGTAGTTCCCTCCTCCAGCCTGCTTGGGGATGATTGAACATTTTTCTTGTCACACTTGCGCGGTTTTGGGGGAAGCAAAAATTGCTTTTGTCATTGTATGCTCAGGGCAAAAAGGGCTGAGGGATGATGCCAACACGTGCCAGAGCAAGCGCTCTTTCCTTACACGATCGATTTCAACGGATGTCCGACACGAATGGACAAGGGTGTGAGGGGTCATGTTTCCTTTTCGGCTCTCAACTTTTTTATTTCAATTGGATAAAATTTGAAAAGACCAGAAGGCGCAAGGTCCTTTTTAGCCACACACATAGTACCTACCGCTCATATGGACTTCAGTCTTGCTACGACGCAGTGCCGGGAAGTGACAAAGTGTGAATACTTTGCTACTTTATATAAGCCTAAGTATAAGAATTTCCAGGTATCTGCACCTGACTTGAAATGTTATTTTTCGAACGACTTTCTGTTTTTGACTCTCTACAATCAAAAAAAACGGTCCCGTCTAGGTGTAATGGGAGACCGTGACACCCAAGGTGTGTTGCTTGTGGCTACGTTCACACTGCAAGACTTGAACTGGCTAGTCTCCTTCTATATAGTTACCAGTTCTAACGCATGCTTTTTTTGTGACGTTTGTCACCTTCTGACAACGTATAGGTCAGATGAGGTTGTACTTAGCATCTGGACTGCAGTCGCAAAGGATACATTTACAATATATGGTCAAAATTGGAAAGACACCATGGTTGGATTTTTAAATTTAAATATCCATGCATCCATCCATCCATTTTCTGAACCACTTTTTCATCACAAGGGTCGCAGGAGGTGCTGGAACCTATTCTAGCCATCTTCGGGCAGTAGGCGTGGCCGGCTGCCAGCCAATCGCAGGGCACACAGAGATGAACAACCATCCGCACTCACCTAGGGACAATTTAGAGCAGTGGTGTCAAACACGTTTTTGTCGCGGGCCACATTGTAGTTACAGTTTGCCTTGGGCGGTTGTTATGAATTTTGGGAAATCATATAAATGTTTAATCAGCTCCACATATTACATACACAGCGTATAACAAATTGATGAATAACTAGTTTTAAAATCAGAAGGCAAGAATAATGACTGTTATTGTGGATTACATATGACAATTTAAAATTTTGGTTTAGACTTTAGCAAGCATCATGGAATTTGACATGCTTGATTTGCTTTCGCGGGCCAAAGAAAACGATGTGGCGGGCCAGATCTGGCCCCCGGGCCTTGACTTTGACACCTGTGATTTAGAGTGTTCAATCAGCCTGCCATGCATGTTTTGGGAGTGTGGGAGGAAACCGGAGTATCCGGAAAACATGCAAACTCCACACAGGAAGGCCGGAGCCGGGATCAAACCCACAACCTCTGCACTGTGAGATCGACGCGCTAACCACTTGACTACCGGTCCGCCTAAAACATAAATAATTTAATTTGTTAATTTGAAAGTATGACATAGTTTCCAAAATGTCCTAATGGTGTTTTAAAGGCTGCCTTCCACTCATCCCCTTCACAAATCCGGACCAAATGGCAAGCACTGCGGAGATCGAGTTTTTACGAAAATGGTTGCTGACTGTAGCAGAGCAAAGACGAAGTAGAGTAATGGATGCGGATATTTATTTTTAATATTAATGTCGTTGAGCCCACGATAATCCACGCACGGACGCAATGATTTATCTTTCTTTTCGAAAAAGAAAAAGCCGGTTCCTACAGGTGACTCAGACGGACGATTTAAACCGGCAGCTGATGAATTAGAGATGCACTCTCTGAGTGCTTCCTGTTCGGTTTGGGAGACTCGGTAGAGACGAGAACTTGGCAGTGAGACATTAGGTAATAAATCAATGGCGCAGTCGTAAGGTCGGTGCGGGGCTATTCCTTGGCCGCCTACGTGCGTGACACGAGAATTTAACTCTTCCAACCAGTGGGGCCAGCAGGGCGACAGCATCGAGCAGCTCCTTGGCTGGCCAGCACGTGTCTAGTCTTGTCTGCATCTACAGAATCTATGTGGTCGGATTATTCTGTCAGGTGGTTGGTACGGACAGAATTGGATTCCACAAACGTGGGCTCAGACAAGAGATTTGACAAAAACATATTTATAAAGAACACAAGACCGACAAAGTACGACGAAGGACGCTGGTAGCAAAGAACCAGGAAAAAGCGAAACCAAACCAAAAACGCTTGCAAAAGGCAAGGAACGAGAACAACGTAAATCACATGACAAACTCGAAGGACAAGTAAATCCAATACACAAGAATACAAACCAAAGTATAACAACAAGATCTACTTCCATGAAAGGATACTTTATGAGTCAAAATGTCAAGATAGAGTCGTGAGCAAGGCTAATAATCTGACAGTCAGTTGTTGGTGTGGCCTAGCTTTTAAAGCAGACGGGTAACGAGGCCAGGTTAGAGATAAATGTGATTTGATTTGAAGGCCATCAGTAAATGCTTCTGACCTTCTTCACAATTTTTTTTCTTTCAAAAAAAAAAAAATCACAGCCTTGTCTTTTAGTCTTTACAGTACCAAAGCAGTGCTGTTACTGCCTCTGAAATCCAGCTTTCTTTTTCTTGGGTGCTGTGAACTCTGTGAAATTATTTGGCCACTTCCCCTTTCTAAAGAAGTTCGCCAGATATTTCTTAGCCACTTATTTTTGCTTGTGGGCTTACTTTTTTTTTTTTTTTTGCTATTTTCTTCACAAGACCTAGACAGACGCAGAATGGAATGCACCTTCTATGCAAAATTGATCAATGAGATATTTTGAATCTGGCTTGCTGTAAAGACTTCAATTGTATATTACAGATACATGGTGTATTTACGAGCAGCAAAACAAGATGCTCCATTTCTGTAATAATAAATAAATGAATAAATAAAGTTTGTTTGCACCGGTCTGTATGCCCCGTCTGTGCTTCCTCCCACCGTGATAAAACGTTTCTTGTGTGACTGCAAATTACCTCCGCCACTTTGACAATAATTTGAAGGAAGACTGGACTAACGCAAGCGCCTCATTTCCTGCGCCAAAAGAAAAAAAAAAACCTCTTCTTTGGCCTCCAGACGTGTCCAAAACAACAAACTTATCGATACAATTTCTCTCCTTTTCATAAAGCTCTGCAATGCGGGGCACGCGTCGGAAAGGAGAGGCTCGCTTTGCCCTCCAAGGTTTAGTTGGCGCACTACTTAGTAGGCTGCGCTGAGTTTATCAACTCAGATACACTCTGCATGCCATACACGACATTACCTGCATTATGCTTTTAATTATATCTCCTCTACCATAGCAATGATCCAATGAAAATGAAAAGCACCCACAAGGAGTTAAAGTGCACAGAGACAAAGTTTGCTTTGGACCCAAAACTAGTCATCGGTATTGTGCTGCCATTGTAAAGTGGTCACCAACCAATCACCGGGCATGACTCAGGTATACTCACAGCTGACAATGAGGCACTCTAGAGCGATCACGCCTGCCCGAAACCCCGGTCGACACGCTAGCAGCAAGTCGGACTGTTAAAAGAAAAAGAAAATTCCCTCTTCTTGTTCACATTGCAACACACATAGCTGACACTGAGGCGCTCTAAAGCGGCCATTTTCGGGTGTAAGGCATAGCTAGTCAGATAACAGCCTTCAGCAATTCCGCCAGATATCAGTTGAAGCCTACCAAAGCACTCAAGTTCAAATAATCCGGAGGGACTCCAGACAGATGCCAAAGTGTGACATTGGGTGCGTTTTAACCTCACAAAAAAATGAAAATTCCAGACAGATGCCAAAGTGAGACATTGGGCTTGTTTTAGCCTCACAAAATAAAAAATTATAATAAATCTGGAAAACCGAAAAGGTGAAAAATACATTCTAGCTCCACAACTGAATACTCCAGACGTCCTAGTCTTTGCACGTTTTCAGCCCAAGAAAGAAGCTAAACCATTCATCAAATGTGGGCCTTCAGCTTTCGAATTGTTAATAATACTCAACAGAAGGAATGTTTGTGTATGTCGTGCATTAGATAAAATATGAAATACAAATGAGGCAAATAGTCGGCGCTCCGCCGACAGGAGGTTGGTGAGATCAATGCCGCACTCTGGCCAGCCACGGCAAATAGAGTCAGTGGTGCGCCGCTGGAGGCCTGGACATCAATGTCTAGTCAGATCGCTGAAAAGTTTAATCCAATTGCAGCGCCCGGCGAATCCGACTTTACTGACATGTGCGGCCCAATTTGTCTCGATCCTTCTTTTCTTTGTATTCCCACGGCGCCCAAGCCATCCAGACTCACATTTTTTGGACTGTGTTTATTATCAGGGGTCCAAATCAAATGACGGTAACTGCTGGGGGGGAACCGAGCGATGGTCGGTCCTGTATCTCAGACGTCCGTCTTTCAACTTAACTGTAACTGACAATCACTGCCAATGCGGCTTGGAGTGTCGCCGCGAGACCCGGCCGCTCACTAGAGATGAACAGCATCATTATAAAAGTCATGGGAATAGCATGTCTCACTTTTAAAAGTAATGGTCCTTGTTTTGTGGCATGGATAGGAGTACAAGATGAGAAACAAGCAACGAGAAGACAAGACAGAAGCGTAAGGAAAATATTTTAATGCACCCATAGACACTTAGTTATACAGTATTTGCAAATGGATGCTAGTTTGTCGAGCATCTTTCTTATGCCTACACATACAAACATGTTTGACCGCAAGCCCCTCGTGCCTTAAATGTCTCCCATCGGGGTGTCTGGGACATGCATGCGCGCGCTTACGGACAGGCAACGGGGTGCTCTAAAGTGGCAATTGATTACCGTTTCTCAGTTGAGTTTGAGATGGAGAGACGTGTTAGGAGGGACAGATGGCAGATAGATAGGGAAAACGGGACAGAAGGGTTGAGCAGGAGGGACGAAAACAATGTCAACAAAACTGTATGAATAAAGGTAGTAGTTCCACGATGAAGAGCAACAACGATACTGGTCTGCTGCTAACATCACCGCCGATAACAAGCAGTGAAGTGTGAAGGGGCATCTCCAGAAGAGCACCAGGCATATGGTATAGAGCAGTGGTCTCAAACATAGGGCCCATGGGCCGGGACCGGCCCCCAAAGATGTTCGATCAGGCCCGCAGGCGAATTCAAAAATGAAAAAAATGCATAAAAGACACAAAATTACTATTTTTAATGAGGTGTAATCCGGGGTGTATCCGCTAGGGGGCACACTGTTTTGATCAGGGTAGAAGACAACATTGTTTTGATCAGAGAAGAAGACAACAGCTGTCTCAGTCTGTCACTGAGACAGACCCAACACAGCAGATGCCATCAAGGACATTTGAATACTTTCTTCTTTACACATTTAATACCACTCTCCTTAGTTTGTAAGGTGTAGGCAGGGATTAAATTAGGTTTTATATGCACATGTGTAAATGGTTGAAAAATTCCTTTCTTTCTAAATCTCGTTTAATCTTAAAGTACATGACTATATTTTTCAATACCAATTACTGGTTAAAGTTTTGTGCCTTTGCACAATCAATGGGATCAGTTGCAATGCACATATGTGAATGCTCAAAGTAAATTGCATATTTGTCTCAGGAAATCTAAGGTTCTTCTTTAAATATTTTGTAAAAGATATGTTCATTAAATTTCAACATTTTCCTAATGTTCTTGTGCTTCTTTAGACCAAAACAAAGGAAATACATATTATTGTGGTTATTTATAGCAGAGTATGGTATAATTTTAATGGTCCGGCCCACTTGACATCGACCGAGGCCGTATGTGGCCCGCAATGTGAAATGAGTTTGACACCCCGTGGTATAGAGAGAAACTAGACTCAAATTAACATCTGCCTTAAAATAGAAGTTTTGAGCGCTTGGTAAACGTAGTTTGTGTCCTTTCATGCGATACATCATTTTTGCCATTATGTAGCTCGAGTGTGGCAATGGAGCATTTGATGATGTTGATACTTGGGAGGAAGTGGAGGTCACGTGACTGCTTAACAAACAGAAAGGGCCATCGATTGCAGTCGCAACGGAAACAAGCCCCAGAGAGTAGATCTGAATGAAGTGAGTTAATCAACGGTGCAAGCTGCAGACAGCGCGTCAATATTATTGACCCTTCGTAAATATGAGGCGTGTATTCTACCCGTGCCGAGGCGTCCGAGTTACCATGAGCCTTCGGCACGGAGGCAAAACATACAGCAAAGCTGCGGGTGAGTCGTAAAAGCGCAGTTTAGTACGCTGTACATTTCACGGAACGCGAGGGTGGTACACCAACAAAATGTGGGAGCCTTTGAAAATCAATCGAGGGCAGGGCAAACGCTTTTCAATGAAAGCGATGAGTCAAATAACATGTCATCAGCCACTAAAACCTGCGAGAACGTTTGCCACTAAGACACAAGACCTAATCCGTATAAACTGCAAACAATGGCGCAATCCAGTCGTCTCTGAGGGGATAATTACAAGGAAGAAGACAAATGACACACTTTGGATGACACTACTACACGGCGACAAATAGATTTTTTTTTTCATGATTGTATGATTTTGATTTTTGTCTTCATTTTTATTTTTGAACTATTTTTTTATTTTTATTTTTTTCCTCATTTTCTGAATTGTATTCATGTTATTATTTTTAACTTTTTTAAATATTGTTTTTATTGTTGATTGGCAGAATTCCAGGAGAACACCCATCAGCGTTGATCACGTCAATGGCAAACACAAATAAAAGTGATGCCATAATTATTACATACATACATACAGAGCCGTAAAGCCTTAAGATGCCATAAGACAAATAAGCTAATAGGAAAGTAGTAATTGGTGTCAAGGAAGTATTGCTGAAGACATTGATCTTGATCTGAGGAGCCAAGTTTAGCCTTGGCTGGTCATGGAAGTTCGAAAGGGTCTTCACCGCATTATGCATTTTAGGTTGCGTGAACATTCTCAATTTTCCATCATTCGAAATATGAGCGTCAATGCTTGCTTGTCTATATGTGCCCTAAAATTGCCTGGCGACGAGTCCCAAACTCATCTGGGATACCCTCCAGCTCACCCACAATCCTCCTAAGGACAAGCTCTATAGAAAAGAAATGCACGCAGTTTTGCGGCGTCACAAAGGCGTATAAATGTCGTGATTATGATAGCACATGTACATTATTTGTGGTACATAGGGAAGGAAGCTTAAAGACATATACAGGAAAAAGTCCATTAGAATTGCGAATGTGCATGCAGGCAACAATGCTGTGACTCTGCATTATGCTGCCACTGACAAAGCTCCATTCAATCCCTCACAGAGGACAAGAAAATCCGCTCCTGAATGGTGGCTTTTGCCTTTTATAGGGAAGAGTCACGCACATTTGTGGCACAACAAACACAACAGCCTGCTTAATTTAAAGCTTATTAAACTCCAGGAAAGAAAAATTGGGTGATTGTTAACCGCATAGTTTTGAGGGTGTATACAGTGTTGTTCAATTTTTTTTGTTTGGTTCTGGGTCCAAAGATGGACCAGCCCCAAAAAAAAAAAAAAAAAAAAGTCGTTCAACCGTCAATGAATCATTTAATCTTAACCAAACACACATCATTTTACACTTGATGATGATGGATAAAAATGTTCCAAAGTGACCCGAATGGACCGTTCCCATTGTTTCCAGTCGGGAAAAATTGTCTCCAAAAAGAAAAGCGAGCAAAAGTGTGAGAGCCACTGCATGAGAATGACCCCTATGTAGTATTGCAGTGTCTCAAGGCAAGGCGTGCACCAGACTGCTAATATTTCCCTTTGCCTGACAGCAGCCACACTCTCTGTGCGCCAAGCTCCTCCGCTGTGTTTCTTCCTCGCCATTAGTCATGCAATATGTGAGGCTTCCTCATCAGTCACTCTCAATGACATAGTGAGATATTTCCACATGGCCGCCGGTGCTAATTATTAGCATGAGCAGTGCCGCAAAATGTATTTTCCCCTCCTCGCAAGGCAAACAGCAAAGTAAGTGTGTAGGACAAACACTGTGGGCCAACTAGGAGGTTCATTGGAGCTCTCCGGGCATATGTTTCTTGCAAAGCTTTACATATTACTAAGCCGGTGGTGCAACACTGTTTGGTTTGCACTTTGCAAGGATGCAAGGATGCAGGGTACATCGTGGCCTCTCAATCGCCTCAACAGTGCCACCTATTGATGAAAAGGGTAAAGTGCTTCTACCTTTTATTCAAGATCAGTTCAAACAACCATTCCCAAAATTAGGAGGCAATGTTTAATTTTCTTTATTCATTCATTATGATTGTATTCTGTTTTTCTAACGGGTGGCCAATCGTTAAATAAAAGTTATTTTTCCCGACTATGCAGGAAATTCAGTCCTTCACCAACACCGGTGGATGGAACTGGAAAAAAGGTTCACCAAAGATTTGTTTAATTCATGACCCATTTAATTTTGACTCATTTTAATAACTTCATAAACTGTCAGCGTTTCTTTCGTTTTAGTCAATCATAAATTTATTATTTGTATTTCAGACACACAGTAATATACAATACTATTTATTTCGATAAGGTACATAGGGTAATATTTTATCCTGATTCATGTTGGGAGACACATTACAGCAAATCTTTAAAAAAAAAAAAACATTTCAAAACTATCACACCTTAGTCTGCATATTAAACCAACAGACAAGACATTCCTTTGTTTTTAGTCAATCGTTTTTTTCAATATGGTCATGATCCACTCACCAGAAGAAGTCATATGGTTCCTCGGTTACAGTGAGGCCAACCGTGTCCATTTTGGGAACAAATATTCTTACAGAAACATTTTTATGAAACGGCAAGCTGAGCTCATGCGATTAGGGAGATATACCAAAATCCGAACATTTTCAGGTGAATTTTTGAAGGTCTGGAAGATGGCTATTTGTCTCAAATGTAGATCAGATCTAGACTGACGCATGGTTTGACATGACCTTGTAAACACAACGCACACATCAGAATTCTTTAAGACAAAGCATTCGTGCTAAAGTTGAAGTTATAGCCGTGGGGAAAAAAAATACGGCTCATCCCAAACAGAAAATATATAGTCCTTGGTTGAGGTAATGAAGTCTATGAATTGACTGGTTTCCTGTAGTTTCTGGCTAGGAAATACCTCTCCGCAGAGTCCGTGCGACTCGCATGTGGCTTTAAACTCCGAACGCTCCCAAACACGAGACAGAGTTTGTCCTGGAGATGACAGGTCAGGGCGCCGTCCCAGTATTTGCACAGCAGAGAGCCTCCGGGGTGCAAAGTCGTCTCGGCCAAGTCAAGCAGTGACGAGCACAAGCCGATGAGCCTCTCGTGGTCCAGGTCCCGGAAGCCGCTGGCATTGGGCGCCATGTCACTGAGGAGGACATGAGCCCGGCCGCCGGGCAGGAGCTCAGACAGCTTGGCATGTGTGGCGGGGTCGGCGACATTGTGGTTGGACAGAAAGTGGGCGCCATCCAGAGGTGGTATGTTTAGGAGGTCAATGCCGACGACTGAACCCCGGGGTAACGTTGGATCTTCAGTTAAAACACACTAATGTTAATTTATCTATCTTGAAGTGGATATGCATGCAGACAATGCACAGCAGTAATGGACATGCCAATATGTAACACATTATCTTGTGAAACTGTCTACAATGCAGCTTGTATAGCAGTGATTTTCAAAGTATGGTACAGTTCCCTTAAAATGTTTTGGGACGGCAAGGACAATTCCTTTGATTTTGTTGTATTATGAAGACGATTGGGTTTCAGACTGAAAGATGAATACGAAACAAAAGTTCAGAATTCCAGCTTTTATTTCATGCCATTAACATCGAGATGTGTAAAACAACTCCGGGAAGAGCACTTTTTGTTTGCAGCCACCCACTTTTCAAGTGAGCAAAAGTACCGGAACTAAAAGTACCGATATTATTAAATGAATTTAAAATGAATAGCATTTAATATTTGGTGTCTTCACCAAGACTTCACCAGACTGTTGTAGTCTTCATTTGAAAAGTTTTTCCAAGCCTTTTTCAGTTATTGTTTCTGTGGAATGATTTTGTTATTTTTGTATTACACTTTTCCGGACCTTTCTTTTCTCTTTACTTAATCACCGAACTGCTCTGATGTACAGTTTATAAACAGGACAAGTAAAGTTATTTCTTGGCTAGCCAAACAACGCTTCATTTAATTACTAATCCCGGAAAAAAGCACTCACCGGTCCCCGCTGAGTTGACTCGGTGCACAGCCACCTGGCTCCAGGCTCCGGGCGCCGCCCCGCAATCCACCACGCAGCTTCCCGGTTGCAAGAGACGGAACTTGTCGTCGATTTCCAGCAACTTGAAGGCGCTCCGGCAGCGGAAGTTTAGAGCGTGAGAAGCTTTGACGTAAGGGTCGTTCGTCTGCCGCGCAAGCCACCTGTGCTCCGCGTTGCTTTTCTTCTTCTGGAGGCGACACGACGAATGCAAAAATCTCCGGTGTAGAAGACAAAACATGTTTTAGAATCAAATTTGGAGGGCAAAAGCGACCAGGGAGAGTAACAGGAACTCGGTTGAACTGCGCGTGCGTCGAAATGTTACTTTCGCCGGAATCGCGTGCATCAACTAATATATGTCCCCTGAAACAAGACAATGATGCTACGTAGTCAACGTTTATTAGTTTTAGTTTGATTGAACTAGACAATTCGCCTCCTTCACGGGCGTTTGTTTTTTCCCAGCAACATAATATGTAATTGGTGGTTCGTTTTCAACTTGTGTCAGGACTGAAGTTCTTAATTGTTTAGTGTAGGAACCTGTCACGTTTGTTTCTAGTCGATTGTATTACGGAGAGACACACTGAAAGCGGGACTTTATTTATTGAGCAGAAAGAAATGGGACGCAACTTGACGTGTCCTATCGGTCGACGTAATTGCAGTGTAGTCCTCTATTGAGAAAGGTGGGATGCTGACTTCTAAGCTCCTGACTCTGGTTCTGGTGGTCGAGCCTGGCAGGGTGCTACTGGGCATGAAGAAGCGAGGATTCGGCGCTGGGAAATGGAATGGTTTCGGGGGCAAAGTACAAAGTGGAGAAACTGTTGAAGAAGGAGCAAGAAGGTCCGTTCATATTTAACAAGGAGATGATATTGTTTGTATATACAGTTCTATAAACTTTTGTTTCATGCATCTCGTCTGAGCAGTAGACTGTCATCACAGTAAATATCACATGCTTAAAAATAATTTGTGTATATGGTAGTGTGCCTTTGGTTCATATAATGAAAGAACATTTTCTCAATAGTAATATTTATGTTTATTACCCATCAATCTATCCATCCATTTTCAAATCTGCTTATCCTCACAAGGATTGCCAGCCAATCGGAGGGCACACATAGACGAACAACCATTTGCGTTCACAATCACACCTAGGGAGAATTTGGAGTGCCCAGTCAACCTGCCATTTATGTTTTTGGAATGTGGGAGGAAACCTGAGTACCCGGAGAAAACCCGGCCAAATTTGACCCTTTGGGATTTAAGGGTAGCATTTGAGTAGCAGAATTTATAGGGACCAAATTTGACGCCGTGGGTTCTCCAGGGTTAAAATGATTTAACAAACTCAAAACGTTTTATGAGTATGTCAAACTTGCTTTGGTCACAGGTCACCATGTCGACATTGTTTCCGTCAGGGGCATGATGACCATGTAACTGTATAATAACTAGGGATGTTACTTTTTCAGACCTGTACCAGTATGAATTTTCACTCTTTGAGTACTCACCATACAGAGTGATTTCACGATAACAAAACATTGGGAACACATTCTGTGTGTACGTGTCCATTCATTTCAATTTGTTTTTCCTTTTGGGTCAGGGAACTCCTTGAAGAAAGTGGCCTCACAGTAGACACACTAGAAAAGGTTGGAAACATCCAATTTGAAATGGTCAGTGATGCGCAGCTACTCGATGTCCATATTTTTAGGGCCGACTCGTACAACGGAGAGCCAACGGAAACGGAAGGTAAGAGTTTCCACAGCACCAGTTTTATGAAGCTTTTAATTGAGAACATGTTGCAAACTTTCACTTTCCCCATGCTGTAGAAATGAGACCTCAGTGGTTCGGCCGTGACAAAATCCCTTTTGACCAAATGTGGCCCGATGACAAGCTGTGGTTCCCGCTGCTGCTGCAGAAGAGGAAATTTGCTGGCTACTTTCAGTTTCAGGGCCACGACGTCATTCTGAGCTACAAGCTGGATGAGGTGGAGGAGCTGTGAGATGATCGGAAGCTGCGTGGGAGGTGTCGCATTCCTCAGTGCCTGCTGTTCAGCCAACACTCCGAAGTACTGATGTGAAAAATATCTTGTGCTAGAAATTGCCATTGCCGTTACGCAAGAAATTTCATGTGAATGCTGAAGAGGACTTAGACCAAAGCTGCATCTCATATGAAATGAGTCTGGCGACTTGGTGCCTAAGTTGAAATGAGAAACTTGAAACCAAAGCTTGGTCTAATCGAAAAAAGCAGCATAGCTTTGTCTTATAGAAAAACAACGTGGCTTTATGCCATCTTGTGACATCCACAGGTAACACCAAACCTTTTTGTGTGTCACTTGTGGATTCTCAGCCCAAAACTGACATGGGGAGTTCAGAACAATCAGATCATAAAATGTACGAAATGCCCATCCTTACACCTCATCACAAGCTAGCATGAAAATCTGCCCCCTAACGGTTGTGAGCAGCCTAAGTGCAATCGCATCTGTAAAGTAACATAGTTGTTTAATTGCAAAAGTCACTTAATTGTTGGTTAGGAATGTTGGCTCTGCTTTTAAGTGCAAAAAAAATGTTTTTTGTTGATTACAAAATTAAAAAACACAAAACAGGCATTTTCATTCTTTATTCCTCAGTGGAGCAAAATATCAACAGATTCATCAGGCATCTTTGAGTTAATTTCCTATAAAATGCCACCAAAATGAATGTTTGTGCAGTATTGTTTGGAAGCTGTGCAAATCAGACCAAGTGTTCCTTTTTTTTTTCCAGGTGTCTTTTTGTTTTTTGTCAGAATAAAAGTGTTCCAAAACAGAAACTAGAGTCACCTGGTTGGTCGGATTCCTACTTTACATATTGCACATCTGGAGTGAGAAGTGTAGTGTCATTCCAAAGCTCAGCTCGCGTTGAAATGGTATTGTGAATGTTGGAGCATCGGCCCTTTGAATTAGCTTATCAAACAAAGCACGTGGGAGTTGTCATGTCAACGATGAGCAAACTGCATAAAACAAGACGGCAAAATAGGAAGCAAGCAGATAAAGATGTGTATCATCTGTATCAAATATCGGAATTCTGGGAGCAAAAATATACAGTGTTCCCAGGATTTAAATAAAGTAAAATAGTCGATTTTATTCCCTCCACTTTTTATGCAATAACTTAAGAACATAAAGGGCAGGAATGTGCACTGTGCTACCTGGTCCCTTACAGCCTGGAGAATTTCCTTCCGAGTTGGCAGTAAAAGCTTAATTTGGACGTTGGGAGCATTAGCCGACACCCAAAGTGTCAAAAGGCCAAACCTAATAAACCCAAACGGAGAGTGGTCGGGAAAACCACTTGTAGTGAAATGTGCGCTGTGCAATTGAAAGCTTTTTTTTTTCTCTTTTAATCCCCGCCCAGTTTCCCTCTTGCGTCACGAACCATTTACTCGAGGGCGGGTTTCAAGCCGTTGTTTTCAACGAAGAGGCAGCTGAGTTTGGGCTGGAGTTCATTCCACACCGCGCCCATCTGGAAAGAGAGTAACATCTTATTTTTCCATCATTTGGTATGATGCTTATAATAAAAAGAAAAATAGAAACGAAAAAAAAATCGATTGTAGAGGGGCGGAAAAAAGAAAGTATTTGGACTAATCATTTAGGACCTTCCTGACACTCATAGCAGGATATGAACAAAATGTTTCATATTATGGTTAAGTTAAACGTTTTACAGAGAACACCTCCGTTATTTGTGGTGGGGGGGGGGCGAGGGGGGGGTTCCACTATCCTCTGTTATTCGCTGTAAAACTCACTTATTGCCTCGAGGCTAAACTAATCAACTTCCAATCACAAAAATCTCATCTCTCAATTGAGATACATCCCTTCAACATCGCCGACCACTTATTGTACGCTATTACTTTTCTGTACAGACGGGGCTTTGGCGCCATCTTGTGGTATTTTGGGATGTTTCAGAAAGCACACAAAAATAATACAACAACGTGATGCCTCCCTGCACGTCACCGCCCCTCCCCCCCTCCGCCCTTCCCAAAAAAAAACAAATATCTGGCCATAGCTTCCAAAGAATAAGATGTGAATTTGTGAATAGAGACCAACAAATATGCAGGTGATGGCCGCATAAGGGGAAGTACAGTATTCTAAACAGGAAGCACAGCGTTACCTCTCGGTGTCCTTGCACCTGGGAGTTGACAAAGGCTCCCAGGATGTGGGAGGTGATTGGCAAGTAGGTGAAGATGAGCTGCGTCTCTTGGTGGAGGCAGAACAGAGAAAAGTAATTCCGCAACTCCATGATCTGTATGGCAGTCTCTTGCTAGAAATAGAATCAAAGGACGAGAACAGAAAAAAACATGAGCACCCTTTTATCAACATTTTCTTTCGTTTCTCAGCGGATAGGACGTACGAGACTAACCTGAACAATCCGCGATTCGAGCTGCTCCACGGATGCGTGCTCTTTGGGCTGCACGGTGGTGCTCATCATTTGCCTCTTCATCACGCTGTACTTGTAAAGCGCCCGCTGATGCTCGTGGAGCACGCCCTTCTCGTGGCGCTCGCACAAGTCCTGAAGTGGACGAGTGATGATTATGTCTTTTTTTTTTGTTTGTTTTTACACCTTCGAAAAACCTAATCGGCAAACGCCAAGAGGCACTCAACTCTGTACGACTGCAGCAAATCCAGGAAAAGATTCAGCCTTTCCACGACGTCATCCTCTTCCCGCCTGCCCTGAGGACGTGGAAGCAAAGCGATGTTTACTTCCCGTTGCCACGTTGAGATTGGGAGATTGCGCCTTGTTACCTGCTGAGCCGCCTTATCTGACATCACGGCAAATTCCACCGATAGACTTTTGAGAGACTGACACAGACGGCTCCATGTACTCTGTGACGAGGCCAGCGACGGAAGGGACGACGTGTCGGAGCTCAGCGTGCTATGGATAAAAAGATGACAAAAATGACTTCATATACCGTATTTTTCGGATTCTACGTCGCTTCGGATTATAACTCGCACCAGCCAAAAAATGCATAATTAAGAAGGAAAAAACACATATAAGTCGCACTGGAGTATAAGTCGCATTTTTGAGAGAAATTTATTTGATAAAATCCAACACCAAAAGCATACATGCCATCTTGAAAGGCAATTTAAAATAAAAATAAAATAGAAAACACCACGCTGAATTAGTGTATGATATGCGAACGTTACATGACGCGTAAACAACGAACTGAGAACGTGCCTGGTATGTTCAAGTAACATATTAAGAGTTATTCAGATAACTATTGCATAAAGAACATGCTAACAAGTTCACCAAACCATCAATGTCACTCCAAATCACTAAATCCAATGAAATCTTCATCCTCTGTGTCACTTTAAAGCAACTCCACCAACTCCGGAGGTAGAAGATGGCAGCGCTTCCTCTTCTACGTCGCTTACATCAGACTCATCGTGGTTTTATCAACACAGGTCTAGAGCGGCCTCTTGTGGTTTAATGTGAAAATAACATGTGAAATGATATAATAATGTGTTAATAATTTCACCCATAAATCGCTCCAGAGTATAAGTCGCACCCCCAGCCAAACGACTAAAAAAACTGCGACTTATAGTCCAGAAAATACGGTATATGAAAATAATTTTGCAGACCAATGGAATTACACTCATGCGATAACAAAAAATACCTGAGCTCCCTGCCAAACATGAGGAGGTCACTGGCGTTCCCCTTGGAACGCTCTGCGATCCTCTCAGCTCGCTCGCGCAGCTTGCAGAAGATGTTGTGGATGTTCTTGATCAGCTCTCTGCTCACCGAGAACTGTGCCTGGATGTCAGCGGGGAGGTATTCCTGGGGAAACGCGCCAAATATCCCATGAGCTTTTGACGGGAAGCCGCCAGGTCTTTCGATGAATTCACAAACCTTTGCCAGAGTCGCATTTTTGTTTGTCATGAACTCGTCGCCTGTTTTCTTGTAAGC
>CAAKHF010010449.1:35947-60124 GCA_901007745.1 Hippocampus kuda | reverse complement strand
GTGTGTGTTTGTTTTTTGGGGGGGGGGGGGGGGGGGGTTCAAAGGTCCCCACGCTGTTTTTGGCTGTTGGTTGCTGCCATGTGATGCTGCCACGTTGCTTTCTCTTTATGCGCTTGTGTGTAACAAATGGAATGACAATGCACAACAGGACGTCTTTAGCAAGTTAGCATCAAGTCCTCCACCCCTTTTTTGCCTTTTATGGTGCGTAGAGGGGGAGGTGCGCCCCGGACCACTGTTGCTGCTGCTGGTGCTGCTAATGCTGCTGCTGCTACTGCTCTGTGACTAATTGAGCTGAGGAGTACGAGTGTTGTGTGTGAGTGTGTGTGTGTGTGTGTGTGTGTGTGTGTGTGCGTGTGTGTGTGTTTTAAAGTGGGGAAACTGCCTCTTTCCTTACCGGCTTTGCATAACAACACTGTTTTTATATTGACATGCATTAAGGTGTCCCATAATGAATCAGAGTTGCAAAAGGTGTCAGTAAATCGTCAGCTTCTGACTTGTTATTACATAACAGCATGCCTGTGTATACTGTTGAATTTGAATTGTATGCAGGCATCATATCGCAACGCAAAGTGAGCACTAAAATGACATCTCAAAGCCCTTTGAGACGCTTTTGCGATTAAATGCTGTATAAATTTGACTTGATTTGGCCCAAAAGGAAAACAAGAATGATGAGGAAAATTTGTTGAAATGTTAGCTAAATGAAATTGAAATAACCCAAGAATGGCCTTAGCATCTGGACAACCAAGTGTTTGCTTGCCAGTCTGAGCACCCCCTCTGCTCCCTTTAAGAGGTCAGAGTTCACCCCCGTGGAGCTCCCCCCTTTCTCCACTCCAAATGCTTTGTGTTAGCCATTCGGAGCACATGTGCAAGTCGGCACAATGTGAACGCTTAAGTAATCAGATTACATCATCACACGCTAAAATGGTGTGATGTCATCAGCACGCTTCGTGTTGCCTTGAACAAAAAAAAAGAAGTTAAAAGAATTGTTATTTTTCTTTTTAAACATGCCAATATTTACCTTCTGATACCCAGTTGGAGGGCCTGAGAGAAAAAAGGAAGATAGAATAAACAGCAATTGCAAGGGATGAGAAAAGAGAGAGCAGAGAGAAAAAAAAACAAAAATACAACATGTTGGTACTCTGATTGAAATCTAAAACAGCCTCTGATACTTGATTTAAGACATTTGAGACTAACAACCACTGTCCAGAACAACTGCTAATAATGTGAGTTTTAAGGGGGCACATGCAGAGAAATAAATAGGGACAGAATTGTATTTTTTGGCACTTTACCTTATTTTTAAGAAAGACCTACACTGAGGGAGTTTTCAACTTTTTCATTTGGTCGCAGAAGCACAGATTTGGTCAGTTTTTGAGGCACTACAGTATGACCATATTTGTTGATGTACGACTAGTTAGCAAGTCAGTACAGAAGTCCAGGGTTCGGTTCCGGGCCCTAGCCTTCCTGTGTGAGGTTTGCATGTTCTTAAGTCTCATGGGCGCCAAAATATTCCATTCATTCATTTTCTAATCCGCTTATGCTCACGAGGGTCACGGGCATGCTGGAGCCTATCGCTGCTGTCTTCGGGTAGTAAGCGGGGGACACCCTGAACTGGTTGTCAGCCAATCGCAGGCCACACTTAGACAACCAAAAACCATTCAGAATCACACCAAGGGACAAGTTGGAGTGATCAATTAATCTACCGTGCATTGCTTTGGAATGTGGGAGAAAACCACAATACCCGGAGAAAACCCACACAGGCACGGGTAGAACATTGAAACTCCATACAGGAAGGCTGGAGCCAGAATCGAACGCTGTACCTCTGCACTGTGAGGTGTACGTGCCACCCACCAAAATATTAATTTAAAAACATAATTTTTTAAGCCTTTGGTGAATATAAACTCTCAAGGAATACTTAGGTTTTCACATCCCAACCATTCGACTGAAGGATGGAAGCCACGTGGTTCGATTAGGTATTGTCACATATATAACAATATTGAACATTGATTGCAATTAAGTAAAATAGCAAAATAACCCTCCCGTCCGCTATCATTCGTCTTGCTGTATGTCAGCTTTTAGTGATTGATAGCAAGCCCAAGTATTTACAGTTGTAGCTATTGACATTCCCTGCATCGAAGGACTTTTTTGATTTGATTTTGTATTGTCCGACTGTATTTGAAAGCACTTTGCGCCTCGCCGAACGTGCGATTTATCAGTGTTTGAGCTAGCCATCGCTTAATACTTCCCAAGCAGCCATAAACATTTTGTATTTTTCAACAGTAGTATTTAACCGGCCGCGCGGTCCGTCTTCTGTGTGCAGTCTGGCAGACGGAGTTGGAGCCTTCATTGTATGTACCAGTAGGAGCAGTAAAACATGCAGTCACGCTGTTTGACCGGATGAAATTTTTACTCGCACACATTGAAAAATTGGGACCATTTACGAGCATAACGGTCACGTTTTTGAGCCCTGCAGATGGATTGTTCTGTCTTTTGTCAGCGCTAAACAAAAGCCCTTTCTTTAAAATGATCTGTGATTGGTATCGTATAAATTTTAGATATCAAAAGCACAAGTAGTACCAGTTACTTCACAGATGTCAAACTCAAGGCCCGAGGGCCAGATCCGGCCCAATACGTCATTGATGTGGCCTGTGAAGCAAATCATGTACAAGTAATAATACGCTGTGACGATTAAACATTTATTCGGTTTCACTGTCGTAACGGCCCTCCGACGGAAGAGGTCACTCTAAAGTGGCCCGCGAAAAAAAATTGAGTTTGACAACCACTGAGTTACTTGGTATCGGTACTGGTGAGTACTCAAGAGTTGACTACTTGTACTGTTATTGGTCTCAAAAAAAAAGTGGCATTGAACATTCCTATGAATAATAATAATAATAATAATAATAATAATAATAATAATAATAATTATAATATAATAATAATCCATGTAATCTCATAATAGATTTAGAAGTATTTACAAATTAATGGTTAGGTTTAGCAACAAATGCTTTTTTTTTTCAGAGCTGTAAATTACAACGCACCCATATTGCATATGTTTTTATAGGTCAAAAACCTGATGTGCTTGGGAAAAAAGTGAAATCAGTTTCAAAAACGCGTTTAGGGACACATACAGCTGTCTCATTACCAATGCAATGTTTGAATCACAACAGAAGTCATCATGCTGCTTTTCACAGGACTCACATCATCAATGGGATACAAAGGGAAGCAGTTCCAATGGCAGGCGTACTGCAACAACACCTGCTGATATCTTTGTAGTACATTTTAGAGACAGATTGAGAGACGAGCGCAAACGGCAGGAATAAGAAAAAAAACAACACCACATTTGGCAGTTTTGCATCTTTTTCCGTCTGACTAGTGTTGCTCACTGTGTCTTTTTTTGTCACTGATGTTAACTTGCATTCCCTCTTTTTTATGTTTGTTGTCTCCTTTCTTTCTCTCAGACATTGAGGTGATATACAGTATGGTATATCTTACTGTCTGTGAGCCATGCAATTTTTTAAAGCCTTTCCTTCACTTTTAATGACCACTTTTTAAGCGCATCAGATTACACTTGATCCAAATCCTTCTTTACAGTTCTATAATTATGCAACAGATGAATGATACCGTCATAGCTTCTTCGGTATGTAATATTCATCTTTAATGCACATGCTCTTTTTTTTTGGAGGGGGCGGGGACAAAACAAAAGTTTGTGTGCGCGTGTGTGTGTGTGTGTGTTAAATCCTCCTCCCCCTTCAGTGTGGGCGGTGGGAAAGTCTTGTGTCTCTCTTGTGGCGGTGTTGAATTTGCATATCTCGCTGTCCTACTTCCTTTCTTTCTTTGGCTGGGCCTGAGAGGCTCAAAAGAAGCAGCTGGTTGCACTAAAGAGGGGGGTTAAAAAAAAACAGACCCAAGCACACCGCAGCGAGCACTTACTGTAGGTAGACTTGCTTACATAACAGGAGTACTTCAGCTCGTCCTAAAATTTAGCCAATAAATGACTTTATTCAATCAGTGAACTGTGCCAAAGGGTTTGCAAAGGACCACTTGTTGCTAGGCGGAGTTAGTCGAGCTTTATCCGACAAAAAAATAAAAATAATAGTTTTTCATATTTCTTTTTCAAAATTGACTACTATTGTATAATGTACAATTTTAGAAACTGAAAGCAACAGAATTGCGCTCTCCCTTGTCACATTTACGAAGACCACTTTTTGCTACGCAGGTTAATTGAAATAAAGGTGTTTGTGTGTGTGTGTGTGTGTGTGTGTGTGTGTGTGTGTGTGTGTGTGTGTGTGTCTATGCACGCATCCCGAGAGTCCATCTTGATGAAGCTGTTAGCATCAAGTTGCGGCGCGTCGGAGAGCGACGAGTCCCCGCAGAGGAGCGCTAATGAAGGCCACTTGGGGCGCTCTGATTAATGTCTGTGATGCTAACGCACTCCATGCTAACTGTGCTAACTGCTTGATAGCGTGACACACAAGCATATTTCCTATTCAACGGCGTCAAAGTAAAAATCCCTTTAGTGTTTGTCCTCGGAACAGGCGTGGTGACTTTTTATTCAACTGCTGTGATTATAAAAAGTCTACACACCCATGTTTAAAAAAAATTTCTTTGAGACCCAAATAATTCATTTCCAAACTTTCCCTATCGTTGCTATCTCTGACCTGTGCAATTCAATTGGAGCAAATGACATATTTGAGAGAGGAAGTAAAAACAAACAACGAAGATAATGTGGTTGCATAAGTGCCCACACCCTTTGAGAGGTTGGATGTGGCTTTGTTCAGAATGAACCATTCATTCATTCATTCATCTTCCGAACCGCTTCATTCTCACTAGGGTCGCTGGAGCCTATCCCAGCTGTCTCCGGGCAGTAGGCGGGGGACACCCTGAATTGGTAGCCAGCCAATCGCAGGGCACACCAATCACTTTCAAATTTATGTTAAATGGGAGACAGCTCTGCGCACACCTTCCATCAATTGAAGGGACTCATTCAACCCATAACAGGTTCTTGTCCATCTGTCGGTCTGTCCGTCATTTCTGTCTTTCATTCTTACTTTCTTGCTTTCTTTCTTTCTCATAATTGCTCACCTATTTTGGCTCATCTATCACCCATTTTCCCTCAACCTTCACCCACCTCTCACCCAAGGCTACTCATACCTCCATTAAATAATGGACATAGAACTCAACGTTCCAAAGTATGTGTTATGCTAAATGAGATGGTGTACAAACACAATAATTAGGGGATATTTTTAGAATAAGAACACATCCTGCTGGGCCTTAAGAGAAGCCGTAACGCTCTACTGAAGAAACGCGAGTGCACTTACCCACACACACGCACACAGATGCACACGCACACTTTTGCCCTGTTCAAGTGTTTGTCTCTAAAATGAGCAGGTGACTAGAAACCTTGGTTACAACACACTTGATCTCCACAGCACTGAAACTTATAGACTGCAGACAGTGTTAGCGCGA
This sequence comes from Hippocampus kuda, assembly GCA_901007745.1. Classification (NCBI taxonomy): domain Eukaryota; kingdom Metazoa; phylum Chordata; class Actinopteri; order Syngnathiformes; family Syngnathidae; genus Hippocampus; species Hippocampus kuda. The sequence goes on along the minus strand of CAAKHF010010449.1, from coordinate 54,661 downwards.
ATGCTAAGGTTTGTGTCGACGTACCCCGACATGGATGTTGTGCCACAGAACACTTAATGTGTGGTTGCGTGCTGTGCGTTACATTGGGCCGCCGTAATCGTGACATCGTGTTTGAGACATCTCAACGTGAGGGCGTCACCTGAATGGGAAGCAGGAAGTGACAGAGGGACACAAACAGGAAGTGACCGATTTTAACCTTGCTTCCTCACGAGTCACTTCCTGCGTGGGCACCTGGCTTCCTCGTATGTCACTTCCTGTCACCTCTTATGATTCTACATGTGTTAATGTAGGTCTGTAGTTCCGATGTAGTAGTGGATCCTGAGTAGTGTGTATCCTTAGTAGGACGACATCTGTACAAATGAAGTCCTACCAAGGATCGGGGACTGCAAGGTTATACTCCTACCTATGAGGATTTTAGTTCTACATAGGATCCAGGACTACTGAGGATACAGTACCACATAAGGAACACAGTATTTCTTAGAGTACACGACTACAAAGGATGCATTTTCTATGCATTAGTGTTTATCCCAACTAGTACACATGTGCTGCATATGATGGAGAAGTACATAGGGTTCATTGCTTTTTGCAGTATGCTACGACAAAGGTTGTAGTACTACTAAGGATATAGCAGTATTTAGATTACTGCATGGGTTACAGAACTACATTAGGTATACCACTCCTTTTGATTTAGGACTACATAGGATGACGTACTACACAATTTAACATACTACTTAGATTACATTGAATACAGTACTACTTAGATTGCACTACTGCATAGGCTATAGTACAGGTTACCTTGCATGTACAGTACAGTATTAAATAGGATACCACACTGCATTGGATGCAAAACTATTATAGGACAAAGGACTAAACAGGATAAACTACCACTTACACAGGACTACATAGGATACAGTACTGCTTAGGATTTGGTAAAGTAGTACATTGGACACAGTACAACAATCGAAACAGCACTGTTTTGTTTTGTTTTTTTAACATACTCTGGATGTTATCATACTACAGAAAACGTTAATAATGTTTGTGTCATGTTTGTCCTCTGCCAGAAACCACATTAAAACAAAAAAATATATTTCCCTTCCATCTTTTTCCATTTTCAAACATTTTTAAAAAATCTGTAGGGAGCCACTGGGGGGCGCTAAAGAGCCGCATGCGGCTCGAGAGCCGCGTGTTGCTGACCCCCGCCCTAAAGGGACAAAGAAATCAGTTGGCTTTGACAGTCTGAATTTTCATCAATGCCAATTTGTTTTAAATAATATTACAATTTTATTTCCCATTATATGAGTGGTTTGTATTCATGTGTTCATCTCGATAGCTAGTAAAAGGGGAAAAAAAGATGTATGCGATTGTTCCTTTAAGAGGGCCTGCAGCTGCTCTGTGTTGAAGTCTGGTCACATCTAGTTGCAGACAGAAAGACACACAAACACACACGTACATATATACATGAACACACACACACACACACACACACACACACACACACACACACACACACACACACACACACACACACACACACACACACACACGCATACAAACTCACACAGTGGGGTAGTTGTCTTTCGGGGGTTTGGCTGTCTTCCCATGCTGCACAGCTGCACTGGGTCAACATGCACACGCGCACATTAGTTGTGGTCTGGTGATGCGCTTCTCGTCAATTTTGCTCACCTGTGGCAACCGCTCATGGACTTCCTTCTTTTTCGTTGTGTCTGTGTATGACTTTACCATACTCACCCTGCAGTGGAGGTTTTTTTTTTTTGCTCATGACTTCTCATTTGAGGTCATCGGGTGTTGGTGTTTGGTCCACTCGCTCACCCGTTCGTGAACAGGAAGTGCTAGCAGCCCCTTCATAATAAGATGCTGCTACAATAAGTCATGACCCAATATGAATAATACAGTACAATATATGTACACATAGATGTTTTAAAACTAAACACATACATACATACATTATGTACATAATTAAATACATAGACAAATGTTTACCTGATTACATACTCAATTACATAATTACATTGATGCATATACTTTATTACATATATCATTACTTTGACACATTTTTACATAAAGTATTTCAGACCTATAGAGAACAATTTACATAATTGTCTGTACACACGCCTTTAAAGTTAATTACATACATCACCACGTGCATATAAACAAATACCGACACAGCACATAATTGGAATGATGTGCACACGCGACTTTGCATTTCGTTATGTGCGCTAAAGTTGTCATTTTTGTTTCCTGTGGTCTCCCGTCCCCTCGCAGTGACAAACTTGAATGGTGGCTTGGAGGCCAGCAGCTCCGACTCGGATGATGATGACAAGCTACACATCGTGGAAGACGAAAGCCCGCCAGACGCCGATGCCTTCGCTGTTGCGAGGAGGGGCCGCCGCCATCCCAAAGATGCAACAGATGCCAACAACGCAGTATTAGCACACAACGGAGCCTGGAATGGAGGTACGAACACCTTGGACTGAAATATTGGGACACTCACAACAAAATGATTAAGAAGGGAGGAAGCGAAGGAATGAGGAAAGGAAGGTAGGAATGAAGTGAGGGAGGAAGGAAGGAAGATAGGAAAGAAGATTTGAATGAAGGAAGTTAATGGTGGATGAAGGAAGGAAAGAAAACTTGAAAGACAGTTGTATAGGAAAGGACAGAGAGAGGAAGACATGAAGAATGGAAGGGCAGGAAGGAAAGAGGGAAGGCAGGAAGAATGACTGAAGGGTGGGAAGGAAAGAAAGTGGAAGTAAGTAGCGGGTGAAGGAGAAAGTAAGGGGGAGGAAGGAAAGGAGGAAATAAGTTGAAGGATGGACAGATGGTAGGAAGAAAAGGAAAAGAAGAAAGATAAGAAAGAAGGGAGGAAGGATGAAGCCGGGGTGGAAGGAAGAAATGAAGGAAGTCAGAAAAAATGAACGATGGAAGAAGGGATAAAAGATAAGAAGGAAGAAAAGAATCAAGCATGTATGAAAGGAAGGAAGGAAGGGTCGAAGGAAAGAGAAACGGCAGCCAAACATGTTGGGACACCGACTGGAAATAAAAAGGGAAGAAAATGTGGAGTTTGGACCAAACCCTCAGACTAAAAAAAAAAAAAAGACGACTTGAAAGAAAGGAAAAGAACAAATGAAGCGTCAGCAGGGAGAGGTGAAGATGAAGGGAGGGGAGCAGATGTGGAAAAAAAATTGAGATGTTGAGGTCATGGGAAGCCCAGATCATCTGGCTAAATGCAGACACGCGCGCTTCACCTGTCTCTGACCGAGCTTTGCAGGAAGAGGCGCGGCATTTGGTGCTCGTCTCGCCTCCTTCCTAATCCTCTGTCTCCATGGCGATGCGGGAAACCTCCTGACAGGGAAAGAAAAGTTCAACAACACACATTCTTCCCTTTTGTAAAACACGTGCCACCGGTGACTCGACACATGTCTGGCCAACAGGTGGCGGGATTATGTCAACCATCATACGCGCGTGGGAAAATCCAGATTAAAATAACAATGCTTTGACTCAGGATGCCGTGATGCTTGTAAACAAGGCCAGGAGAGGCTTAGTTTAGTTGATCTTAATTTAGCTTCTCGTAGCCTAGCCTAGCCTGCTAAACTGGCTAAAACATGGCATCCATGCAAACGAGACTAAAACGCTGAGCAGATTATGTGCGACCAAAGTAAGGGAATACGGATAAGGATGTATTCAAGGAAAGGACGAAAGAATGACAGAAAGAAAGAAGGAAGGGTGAGGGGAAGGATGGGTGATGGAGAAATGATGGCTGGTTGGATGGATGGGAGGAAGGGAAGAGACAAGGTTGTATGGAAGGAAGGATTATAAAATGAAAGGAAAGTAAGAATGAAGGAGGGATTATAGCAGGAAGGAAATGAGGGACTAAGGATAAAAAGGAAGGTATGAAAAGAGAGACAGAAGGAAAAGAGCAAAGTTAGAAGGGACAAATGATGAAAGTAAGGTGTAAGGAAGGAATGAAAGTGAAGAAGGGTAGAAGGGAGGTGGGGTGGTATGAAAAGAAGGAAACAAGGAAAACTGTGAAATGATAGAAGCTTACCAGGAAAGGAAAGATGGAAGAAAGAAGGAAGGAATGGAGAAAGGCGGGTTAAAGAAAGGAGAAGAAACATGGGTGTATGAACGGAAGAAACAAGAACGGTAGAAATTAAACGAGGGAAAGCAATATGAAAGCAAGCGCGGAAGGATGGATAAAGGAGGGAACAGGACGTGAGACGGCTCTTCAAGCAGCAGGAGGGAAGGAAACTAGGATGCAAAGTAACAAGGATGTTTGGAAGGAACTGAGGAAAGTGAGGAACAGAGCAAGGAAATGTAAAGAAAAAGATGGAAGACTGAATAAAAAGAAGGACGGGGATTTGAAACCCCAAAACTGGCCCATAAAGCCTCACATCAAACCTTAACCCCTGTTTTAAACCCTGACCCTCGCTTGTGTCGCCCTCTAGCGATGACTCTGTAGAACAACAGCACAACAAACATCATTCAAAGCATGTTTGTGTGTTTCCAGTGAAAGAGGAGGAGGAAGAGGAGTGTGTGTCCGGAGATGAAGACGAAGATGGAAAGGTGGAGGCGCAGGTTGTCGTGAAGAAAGAAGTGGAAGAGGAGGAGATCCTTGAGAAAGAAGGCACGGCCGTCCTCTGCCCGCAAGCCCCCGACGATGAGCAGAGTCCCATGGAGACGGGGGGCGCTGACGAAAACGGTAGTAAGCAAATACAGTATTGTGAAATGTACTGCGTGCACGTACTCTCAAATACGTTGTTTTTGCAAACAGCATAGACACATTCATCTTCAATGACCATAACTAGCAGGTTTTCGTAGCCATCAAACACAATTTAGGTATGATAAATTTTTTTTTTGTTTGTTTTTTTTTTAGATTACTATACTTCAATGAAGTTCATGTACTGTACCTTGCTTGTAAAGCTCAAAGGCAACTTGGTCTGTAATAAACCTAACGTACAAGTACATTTTATGAGCATCAAAGGTGATTTCGAGTCAGCGTACTTGTTTTCGTAAACACCAAGCCGATTTTACAGTATTCAGCCAGCTGTTAGAATTTAGCTCGCTTGGGCACACAATCACGTCATGACTTGGTTCTGGACTGATTTATCTGTGTGACCTTCTATTCGCTGGCTCTGCATCTTCCTAATTTTCTGCACCCCTGTGCACACTTAGTTTAGACCAGTTGAAACCAGTTGAGACTGTGGAGTTGCACATAAGAACATTCCAACGCATTGTTTAGGTTATGCTGCGCTCCTGCGTGGGCGTGGCTAAAACAGCATAAGAACAGGAATACTTTTGGACAGAGCGGGTCTTCTTCTGCATCTGGCTGGATGCTTGGAAATCATCTCTCCCCCTTCACACATTTCAAGACAAAGTGAAAGAGATTTTAGTCACATCCTAGTCTCATACTGACACTTCACCAAGACTTTTTTTTTTTTGTCATAAACATTAAAGGCGATTTCTTCTCCAGTATACCAAATGTACGTTGTAAGCTTTGTGCACGAATGAGTTTTCAACAAACCTAACATGCATTTATATTTAAATGCATAAAATATTTTCTTTTTTCATAATTATCACTCTTTCCTGAACAGACCATAAGTTTTTATTTCCCCCCGTCCACCAGGCACGCCGGACACGCTTCAGCTGCACACGTGTCCGTACTGCTCGCGGGGCTACAAGCGCAATGCTTCACTGAAGGAACACATCAAGTATCGGCACGAAACCAGTGAAGACAACTATCGCTGCTCGCACTGCAGCTACACCTTCACGTATCGCTCGCAACTCGAGAGGCACATGAGCCACCACCGGGGCAACAAGGAGCAGGTGGGGACAAAAATGCACATTTTCCACAATTTAGTGACCCGTCCGTCTCACGTATGAGGTCCTGATTTGTTTCGAGGGTATATTTGTCTTTTAATCTCCCCTGGAAATGACTACATTTTCCGAAAGAGGGTCGCTTCAAGTAAAAATTGAGGACTTGTTGCGTCTTTTCAGGAGTGGCTCATTTTGACATTTTTGTGGGTCTACGCTTGACAATCAAATTTCATGCTGCTAATGAAACTGGCTAGAGAGGTTGAATTTAAAAGATCTAGATTTGACTTTCCTTTCCTGGTAAGATATTAACCTTTGCCACTCTCTGCTCATATGCAGTGATTAAAAATGAAAATCGTTCACAATTTATCATCACCTGTCTGTCTAGTAGAGGACAATTGGACAAAATGTTTTTGGAGGACCCTTGGAAATGGACAAACTACCGGTACCTCAAAAATGGCCATTTTGATACCCAAAATATCAGACTTCCTGTTTCTTTTACAGTGTAGGTTCTTAAGACTTTTTTGTGGGTCCACTCATATTTGTGATGCCAACCAAATTCCATGCGGCTCCGGGAAACTCCCACCTCTCTGTTTCTACATCAAGTTTGATGATGGCCAGCAGCACAACAGCTATTCAATTGGTACAAAGTGTGACCCAAAAAAAAAAAAAAAAATTAACCCTGGGCTGAATTGAACATTTTTTAATTAACTTTGATGCTTGGAAATGGTCAAAATTACTCCCAAAATGACCGTTTTCAAATTTTAAAAAATGCAGGTTTGCCATTTGTTTTGAACCGTAGACTTTTTTGTGGGTCTTCTCATGATAAAGATGCCTATATGGGCTGTTGACAGTTGAAAAGTCAAACAGACCAGAGGAAACTCACGGATTGAAGATTATGAATCATTAACTGAAGTAGGTTGCAGATGCAACCAAACCACTTCTGCTGCACCTCCTGATGCAATTTTTTTTTACATAACCTTTAGGTCCAAGGAGAATCATTTGCATTATTTTTTTAATAATTAACACTTTTTTTCAACTGGTTCCTGAACCTCGAGTCGTCCTGTCACACCCGTTCACTTCTGGAAACCACCCCTATTTATTTATCCCAGTGGGCCAGTCCGGCAGAGGTTGGCCACTTCCTTCTTGGTGACACGTGTTCTCACCTGCCGCCCTTCTCTCTAGCGTTAATAGGCCTGGTAGTACTGGTTCCTCTAGTTAAATCCTTTTTATTTAGGTTGCGTTGGTGTTTGACGGCGTCTCTTTCATTTCTTGCCTCAGCGTCACGTGCAGCCGTCCGGTGGTGGTGGAAGTGGAGGAGGCGCTCGCAAGTTCAAGTGCACAGAGTGCTTCAAGGCCTTCAAGTACAAACACCACCTGAAGGAGCACTTGCGCATACACAGCGGTGAGTAGCCAAATCAAAAGAGAGAAACATAACAAGGAACAAATTTGATCAGTTGTACTATGCGGATTTGAGATGGAAACATTTTCTGGTTACGAATGGACTTGGGGTTTTTCTTGGCGAAAGACATTTTACTACCCATTGAAATGTTTTTGTCGGTGTATTGTCTTTTGTCATGTGTGTCTTTATGTTAATTTATTATCGCATGCAGATGGCCAGTGCGAGTACACCAGAAGGAGGAACACAATGTCAAGTGAAAATTATGCAAAATTATGGCAAAAACGGTTACATTTTTTTTTACATTCTATTTATGACGGTATGTTTTTATAAAGTAGAATTTTACACAGTGATATTTTGTTATTTTGGGGAAGGTAAAACACATTAATGGCATTTTCATTCATTTCAATGGGGAATGACGATGTGAATTGCAAGAGTTACTTACCAGCAAGGTCACTGAATGGATTAAATTTATCTTGAGACACCAATATATAAGACTGAATACTTGAAAATCTACAGGCGATAGGTATTGGCTTTTGAAATTTAAAAATCTGGTGGCATGGTGTGAAGTGACTGTGAAGGCTTGGCTATTGCTTCAGAATTTTGACTGGTAGAAACTTGAAAAGTTTGACTCAAGCTTTAGGGCTGAATGTCTCCCCAAAATTACTGTTCTTGTTTTGCCACTTGAACAAAAAGGTGTTCAAATTCAGCGATTGGTGTTAACATTTCGCAACTCGAAAAGTGAGCCGCAACACTGAATTTCGCTTGTATTTTGGGACTGATGACCTACATTAGTTTTAAGGGGTCTTTGAACATTAACCAGTTGGCTTCTAAGATTGGTTGACAAGTTTGAGAAGTCACTATTTCACAAGCGCCACTGATTTTGACCTTTGACCCCAGCTTCCTCCAGTAATTTTGGACTGAAGAGGTCTTAATAAACATGCTTCCTTGTTTTTTTTTACATAGAGCACTCTTTTTGGATTCAGAGAGATTTTACTTTTGATCCCAGCCGTGTCCTGTAGTCTGAAGATCTCTCAAAATCAATAATGTCCCTGTTCAGACATAATCTGTAAATGTTTGAAGATTGGTTGAAGATTTTGACACTGGAGAAGAAAAGACTTTCAAATACTAACCTCACCTATCGAAGAGGCCAATCAAAATGATCAGCTTGGTAGAGGTTGCTCTGACAGACTGATTCCAAACAATAACTAGGCCATCGGATGACATGAAACTTTGTGTCATCCTTCCACTTTGCAGGGAGTTCTGTTTAACTGTATTTATTTTTTTGTTTTGTTTTCTAGGCGAGAAACCTTATGAGTGCTCCAACTGCAAGAAGCGATTCTCCCATTCAGGCTCGTACAGCTCGCACATTAGCAGCAAGAAGTGCGTGAGTGCGGCCTGCGCCCCCAACGGCCTGGCGCGCAAGCCTGTTAAGTCACCGCAGCCCATCGCCGACAACCCGCGGGTCGCCATCACCTCGGCCCGCGTGGAAAGCAAACCACTCCAAGAGCAGCTTCCCCTCACGCAAATCAAATCAGAGGTGACCGAGCACCCCAGCAAGCCGGCCATTGTGGCGGCACCGGCCGCCAACGGGGCGGTGCCCCAGCCCCAACAACCCCTGTCTCAGGGTGTAGCTATGGTGCTCCCAACTATGGGTCTGGTGCCTCCAATCAACATCAACCTGAGTGAGCTGCAGAACGTCCTGAAGGTGGCTCTGGATGGGAATGTTTTGAGGCAGGTTCTGGGGACTGCCAATGGGGCCGCGGTGCAGGGCAAGTCGGGAATCGTGGTACAACAACCTCAGCAGCAGATCATCAGCCTGCCTGCCTTTGTGGACCACGACGGGACCACCAAAATCATCATCAACTACAGCATCGGACCCGCGCCTGCCACCGCTGCAACTACCGTCACCTCTGCCCACCCCATGCCTCTTTTTGTCAAAAACAACATTGTCCCGGCTGCACCCATCCCGACCAAAACGGACAAGCCACCTACTTCTAAGGTGGACCTCAGCTTGGTCAAGGATGAACCCGAAGAGTCGGTGCTCATCACGGAAACAAAAACAGACCAAGTGATGACCGTCAAGAAGGAAGAAGGTGAGGTACCTCCACCCAACGCCGAGCCCAGCACTTGTTCTCTCTGCGATGAGTGCCCCGAGCATCTGGAGGCACTGCACTTGCTCCAGCACCACAAGGCAGCCAATGGGGAGGCGGTGGACTCGGCCGCCTTGGACCCATCCTTTGCCGCCTTGCTTAGTGATGCTGGGGTGACACTGCAGCAGGAGCCAGCCGTGGACGACCTCCTGACTCTCCTCAAGACCTACTTCGCCTCCAATGCCAACCCCAACCAGGCAGAACTGGAGAAGATCTCAGACTCGGTTAGTATTCCTGTGGGCGTGGTGCGGAAGTGGTTTGCCAAGATGAACTCTGGGACAAAGAGCTGCCAAGACAGGACAGCATCCAAACAGACTGAATCCCTAAACTGTGAGTCGAAGGACACCAAGCAACCTGCTTCTAGATCACAGTCTGATTCCCCGTCGTTAAATGCCAGTGACCTGGTCATCGTCAAAAGCGAGCCAGAGGACCCCGAGGCTCAAGAGTCCCAGGCGGAACCCTTGGACCTGTCCCTCCCAAAGCACCTCATCGCTCCCATTACTGCTGCACCCTCAGAGGATGCACCACCTGCCAAAAAAACATCGCAGCCTCTGAATCTGACCTGTCTGAGGAAGGAACAGGTGGGGGGTCGTACTGTCTATGTGGCCACGCCCCAGACACCTAGAACCGCTGTCAGCATTGTGCCCAGCTCTCAGCTCCCCACACTGGTGGCCATCACGGGTCAGGGCACAGTGGGCTGCCTTGGTACCCTGGGGGGCTCGGCCAAGCGCACCATCCTCATCCCACAGCTCACCTATACGTACGCCAACACGGCCGGAGGCGCAGCCAAGACGGTGGTGCTTAATGGACACAAGGTATGAATGGCTGTGAGTTTAGAACAATAGAGTTGCTAGTACAGAACCTTGTGGCACTCAGTTGCTTATGCAGTAATACTTTGAAGCTAATTAAATCAATCTACTCATAAAAGCTAAAATCAACATTTCCACTTGAAATGAAGTGAATGCCTAAAGACTCTCCCAAAAACACTACAAAAAAAAATTCCAGTACTGAGTGCAGAGCCAATTGAAGAACAAAGGCAAAACCGTGGCCGGAACCAATTTAAGAGTCACATTGAGAAACAACTGTTGAACCAAGAGCCAGTCAATAACCATATCAAGAATTAGAGCAAGGACCAAGTCAGGAAATACTTAAGAACCAACTTAAATATGTTGTCAATTCATAAACCCCTCCAGAAAATATGAACTATATCAAGAACCATTTACGAACCAAGTAAACAACTAATTGAAGAACCAAGTCGAGAAACCAAACCTGCAAAGCTCCATGTACAATGGGTATTTGAAGCTAATCTGACTTGAACTTTTCTTTCTTGGTTTTCCCATGCAGACGCCGGCCCCGAGTACCGACGCTGTGCCGGACGAGCAAAAGGAGACGTTGGTCATGAAGAAGCCCCGTCTGGAAAACGGTGTCTATGCTTGCGACCTGTGCAACAAGGTCTTTCAGAAGGGGAGTTCCTTGCTCAGGCACAAATACGAACACACAGGTACGCCGTACTCTGGTGTGACCCAGAGTTGGGGGATTCGAGTCAGACTTAAGTTCCCAATTGTAGGACTTGGGTTTTACTTGGCTCAAAATGTGCTTTTTCAAGGGAGGGTGCCATTTGTTATGCTTGAAACATGAAAGATAAGACTTGAGACTTACCTTTCGCTTCCACATATATGACCTAACATCAACTTTTGCTCTGAACGCCTCCCCAAAAAAGACGTTAGGGCTCTTTTGTGACGTTTTGGTGTGTTTGTGTTTGCAGGAAAGCGCCCTCATGAGTGCCCGGTGTGCAAGAAGGCCTTCAAGCACAAGCACCATCTAATTGAGCACTCGCGCCTCCACTCGGGTGAAAAACCCTACCAGTGCAACAAGTGTGGCAAGCGCTTCTCGCACTCTGGCTCCTACTCGCAGCACATGAATCACCGCTACTCGTACTGCAAGCGAGACGGCTCCGATTCCGGCTCCAGCCCGGACGGCGATGCCACCACCATCGTCGTGGGCGACCTGGACGCCACGCTGGACTCTGAAGTCGGCGAGAGCGAAGAGGACGACGAAGCCATGTGCGTGGACGACATCCGAGTCGTCCAGGTGGACGACGGCGAGTGCGAAATTTACGAGGGCAACTTTGATGACGACGACGAAGAAGATGAAGACGATGATGTGGAAGATGAAGAACATGAAGAAAAGAAGGAGAAAAACCTGGACGTGGATGAATTTGCGTGCCAGGTGGTCGAGGTGGAGCTGAAGCACGATCAGACACAGGAGTCTGCCGTCGAGCAGAAGGTGGACAAGGCCGAGGCTGCCGGCGTCCACCTGGAACAGATGGCGGACTGCGCGTACAAAAGCATCAGGGACTGGTCGGACAGTGAAGAGTCCTCCGATGACCAAGCTGTGACGGACACCAAATAAGCCAACCACCCCCCTGCTCCACCTTTGGGACACTTTGAGAGCCACACAGCTTCGACTCCGGCTTCTGCTCCTGCGCTGGTTCTGGGTCTAGGTCTCCAGTTCAGTAGGGAATATAGACCCTCTTGAAAATGGACCCCTCTTTAGAATAGCGACGACCCCCCTCACCAAAATAACTTTGAAACTGTGACAACCTTGAAATTGGCCGTTACTCTTCTTTTCGTCACAGAAGTAATGGCTTTACAATGTTTGGCAGCCCCCAACGCCCCCAAAAAGGTTCAGAATTGCCTATAGATGCCAAGTTGGTGGCAAAGCACTAACTTTGTTAAGAGGAAACTTATCAACTCCAATATAGTTCCTTGGCGCCAAGATGCCACGAGATGCTGGCAAAGCACTACTTTTCTCAATATGAAGCTCCTCAATTCACTTCAAAAATAGTTATTTGGTGCTATGATTTTTATTGCTTTTGTCTGAGCACAGAAACATAATTATGTGGGTAGGTTAAACCCCCAACAACTCCCCCCCCCCGCCCCCCCAAAAAATCTGTGATTAGGTAATTTTGCATATACTGAACCGCAAATATGTGGGGGATCACTGCACTTAAAATGTATGCTTCAGTATATTTTAGCCACAAGTGGTCATATTCTACGGGGTCCATTTACAATCTTACAACGTATACCGGCTCCGACTCTGACTCCAGCTCCGGTCCTGGCTCCAATTCCGACTTCGACTTTGACTCCGGTTGGCTGCTTTTCACGGTCCACAACTGTGTCCAAACACCCAGGTGTGCCTGAACTTTTTTTGTTCTTTCTTTCTCGTGCAAATATCAGTGTTACAAATGTTCATAGACGCTTTGCATCGTGTTACTAACTCAAATCTTTTTTTTTTTTTTTTTGATTTTGGGTTGCCAACGTTTCCGACATCATCAGTATTTTCCTCGAGTTCTACGAACAAAAAAAATCAAACAAAAAAAAAAAGCGCTGCACTACGGTTTTCCCATCCGTCGCCCTTTCAGTGTTAAACGGCGTTAGCTGACGCCAGCTGGCATTTGTTTTCATTTTTGACTGTTAGCCTTAAGGAAAACAAAAGACGTATTCCGCTCGTACCCACCCACGAGCAAAACGGGCGGCGCCCCCCCTGCCTTATGCAAGACCTGCGTGCTGTTAAAGTGCCATTGAACAGTGTTGTCAATTGTCTCCTTACTCGGGTGGAAGGTGTTAACACACCTCTGTTACTTTACATTACATGTTCTTTTCAATCGTTTCATATGAAGGTTTCTTTAACGTCTGTTACAAGCGCCCGGCGCCATGTTCGCGTCTGTTTGACCGCCTGCTAACCACAGCCACCGCAAGCCATGTCATCAAATCATTTACGTAGTTTTAACGATTTTCCGCTAATTCTTTTTTAATGACTTTTTATCGTACATTCTCAGCCCTCTAGTAAAAATAATAATAATGATTTTCATAATGTAAAAGCAAATCTAAAATTATGTTAAAAATGTAAGCAAGTTGTAAATCATAATTTGTACAATGTCAGTAGCAATAATGTTAATGATTTTATTAATTCATAGATTTTTTCCCCTTTACATTTAAAAATAGATTTTTTTTTGCAAATTTTGATACGATTCGTAAAGTAGTAAGTTTAAATTGAGTTACAAAATCGTATTTTTCTTTTGTTCACATTTGAAAAATGTTTTAAACACCTTCTAAAAATTTTTCATCTCCACATTTCTATGTTCATTCATACATCCATTCAGAAAGGAAAGTTTACAAGTTTGCTTTTTAAATTAGTACACAATATCAATGATTTTCACATTTCTGTTAGATTCTGAAATGTTGCATCAAAATTAATACATTGGGATTTGTAAACCAGTAAAGATTCAAGTTAAGGTTAAAAAAAATAGCAGCACATTGTTAATGATTTTAACCATTTTTCATTGTGATTTGTAAAGTTGTAAAATCTCAAGTTTCCTTCTATAAAATTGCTACACAATTTGGGCCATTTTTATTTAAATAGCCATACATTTTAAGGATTTTTGTGTGTGCATTGTGCTAAAATTTACGAGATTAGCCCCCGCCAAAAAGAAATCGCAGACAGTTTTTTTCATTTTATTTTCTCGTGATCTGTAATTAGGTCCATTTAAAAAGCTTTTTAAACAATTAGATCACAATTTTATGGATTTTCTGAATTCGTTTTAATTCATGCATAAAGCAGGTAGTTGATATAAAAAAATCTAAATATATTTTTTTCCTTTTGAAGCATTAAAAGCTCATTGATAAATTGCTTCAAAAATTGTTTTCTTAAATTTCTGAAAAAGATTTTGTGAAAATTTCAATTTAACTCGCATCGAAAATGACTTGACATAGGGACAATCAATGTCCCATTTGCATACTTCAACGATTTTAGCAATTAAAAAAAAATTAATTGTGATTTGTAATGCGGTAAAAACTCAAGCTGTTTAATTAAATGGAAACAAGTTAAAGATTTTTTTCTGATCTTATTTCCATTTTGAAGCCATAAAAAGTCAAGTTTACAACTTCTACAACATCTACACACATTTTATTATTTCAGTTAAATTTAACACCTAAAACGGTCACACTTGATTGAATTCTGCCCACTTGCGCACTTGTTCAGGTTGAAAACGGTGGCGTAATGTCCTGCACTTTGGGCGGCAAACATTGACCAACATGGCGCTCGCGCGTGTCCTCCATTTGTGACTTTACCGAAACAGTATTTTGTTGTTGTTGTTGGGTTTGAACGTGTGTTTTTAACAAAGCCAGTATTACAAAGTCTTTACACAAGCTTTTTTTTTTTTTTTAAATGTATTATTTATGGTTTTTTTTTCTTTTTTTTTTTGTATTTTCCTTATGTCGGTTATTTATTACGCATTATTATTGGTAGTGTACATGACTTTAGGATGGATTCATAACAATAATATATTTTAGTATGAAAAACAACAAATCAAAGAAACTAAGCCCACTGCTTGGTTCTGGGACTTTTCTGGGTTTGTTTTACAGAAAAAAAAAGACAAAAAAACAAAATAAAAACTAAAAATATTCATTGTATTATCTTAAAGTGTTAAAAAAAAAAAGAACCCGAATGAAAGTGTTACACATCGTCATTATGAAGCTACTGACTGAAAATGCATGATATGAAGCTCCACCCCTTTTTTTTTTTCTTATTTGCTCTGTTATGGTCGTGCCATCGTGTTGCATCACGTTTGTCCTTTTTTGTAATGTTTGTCCCTTCACAATAAACATGTGACTGCATCCCTGACTTCAGGTTGGGTCAGCCTTGATGTTTTCGAAATCTGACATGCACCCCCTTGAAAAAACTTGGTGCACCTCCCTGTCCCCTCATACACTGCCATAAAAAAAAAGATCCAAACTCCTTCCAAGTTAAGCACAAGCATTAGTCGAAATATCTTTCCCCCGCTTCAAAATTCCCACAGAGTTGGCGCACCCCCGCTTTTCCGCACACACCCTTGAAAAACGTCAGTGAAAACAGATTTTTTTTAACAGCTACGTACAAGCATGAGTAGAAATGTATAGCAATTTTTTCCATAGATGGTCCCTTCCCAACTAAACAATTTGCTGCACCCCTTCTCCCTCAAACACCCCCCCCCCCAAAAAAAAGGTAAAACAAAGCCTGTTTATGGCAAATAAACTAAATTAGCGCATTTGAATTTGAATTTATTCTGGAATGCTTCACTACTTTTAAATCATGCACCAACTTCAATATTCTGACGGATGGCGCACCTTCTCTTTCCCACACTCAATCTTGGAATCAGTGATTTCTGAACAATGAGGCACAAGTGGAAAGTTATGACAATTTTGTCATAGATGAGTCTGTCGATGTTAGGCTGTATTGGTGCAACAACTCTCCCATTTACACACCCTTAAATTTTTTTTTTTTCAAAATAAAAGTGCTGTTTTCTTACACACAAGCGCTAATGGATATTTATGATGAATTGCAGTCTTTCCTAAACCCCCTCTACCCTGCACACGCACACAAATATAGATTAAAGCAAAATATGGATAAATGACAGTGGAAATTAATGACTTTTGATTGCTGTACATGTCCTTCAATATGACAAATCTGCTGTGCTCCCCAAAAAGGCAAACCAAGGTATGTTTACAGCCAATAAAGGGTATATGTTGAAAATTAAGTGACTGAAGTAAACTGCAGATGGTGAATGTCATAGATCAGAGCCTTTCCCAACTTTTGAAGATGCATCACCACACAACCCCTGGAAATCCTCAAAGAGATGCTGCAACTAGCCGATAAAGGCCTCATGTTTCGTCATGCAAAGCCTCAAGTTTACGGTAAGTCAAATCAAGGAGGTTAAAAAAAAAAAAAAAAGACAAATAAGTGCCCACTAGATGGCGCGAGAAGACAAGCAAATGTCGCACTGTGATCCAGCACTCACTTGACACCGATTCAATTTAAAAAAAAAAGAAAAAATACTGTCTCGAGCGCACAGTGCAGCAGACACAAATAATTGGAAGCAAAGTAATGAAAAGAATAAAAAGCTCGCGTGTGTGATAAAGTGACTAAGTGCAGCTTTTAAGTGTTCTGAATGTAAATGTGAGGCAGCAGCAGCAGTAGCATAACAAAAGGGCACGTGAGTGCTTTGCTTAAAAGCCTGTGATGAATATTCACGCGGCGTTGTGCACCTGATGTGCACAACGCCATTGTGCACATCATTAAAAAATGATTTCCGGTTCCCGCCTTCTCCTATTCCTGGTTGACTGCCAACCACAGCAACTCCCTGATGCTACGTCACCTCACCTATACGTGGATTAAGATTTGATTTAAATTGTGCAACTGGTCTTTTTTGCTCCCCAGTCTTACTGGCAGCTTCCTTGGCAGCGCAGATGTGAATCCTCGTGTTGGCACTTTTCACTTGAGAGGACGTTATTAAGAACTTATTTTTTAGGGATGCTTTTGAAAAAGGTGCCACCCCCCAATCAGTGTGAGACAGCGCTTCCCAAAACCCTCTTTTTGAGTGAGAGTGTGACTGTCAGCACTACCTGAGCGCGCATACACACACACATACACGCACACACACACCTGCCTTTAAATACACCCATTTGCAAATGTATTATTCATGCTGGCCTGGTAATGTATTTTTTATTTTATTTTTACCTGATGTTTAATGCATTGCGGCACAGCAGCTTGCTGAGACATGTTGTGTAATAATAGCTCGCTAACATGTCATCAAAGCTTCTGGACGCTGGAAAAGTTCCCACTAAAACGTTAGCGAGCATCTAAAGAAAAAGTGTTAATGTTTGAGTTTGACCTGTGCATTATGATAGTCAGGAAAAAATAATCAATAAAAATCAAAGTTAAAAACATTTGTTAAAACTAAACGTAAAATTATTCATGAAAAGTAACATTTGTAAAGTATAAAGTAAAAAAAAAACTACTACAAATTAAAATTGTGACTAAAAGTGGGGTTCAAAGTAGATTTTCAAACTAGGGTTTGGCTTTCAAAATGAGGTTTCAACTAGGCATCATGGAAGTTGACATGTTTGGCTTGCTTTTGATGTGGCGGGTCGGACCTGGCTACTTTCTGTAGGCACAAAACATGTATTTACATGCAGTATCTGGAATATATCCCACTGGATTATTGCAGAGCAACAATGAGGCACTCCAAATTGTCCACACCAGCATGATGTCCAGGCCCACAACATTTGCGATTCAAATTGGACTTTATTTTATCTTTTTAATCTGTCCCACTTGCCTTTCCTAATGTCCATGCATTACTTGTGAGCACTGACAGCAAACAATGAGGCGCTCTAAAGAGACCATGCCAGCAGACTATCCGAAACGAAAAACAGTTAAAGGCTTCATCTGTCATGATTCTGTTTGGGACCAACAGGTGGCACTGTAGGGCTCTCCCTGCAGCTGCACACCTGTTGGTCGTTATGTAATTAGTGCTTTAAAAGGACTCCCAGCCCGAGCACTCATTGTCGGGTCATTGTTGCTGTTGGCTACTGTCATGTTTGTTTGTTGCTGTTTGTTTGTTGCTTGCTGCTGTCATGTTTTTGTTCCTGCTAGTTTTTTGCCACAGCCATGGTTTTGGTTTGTTACTTTGGAATCTTTTTGTTTTCATGACTTTCTCTGTTCTGGATTTATTTTCTGTGTTTTAATACAACTCGTCAAGTTCACCCTGCTTCTCCTTCTTGCCTGCTTTTTGGGGTCCACCACCACCTCGCAAACGTGACATTATCTCCACAACTCGGTACTACATCGTTGTAAGTCTTTGCACATTTTCATCCATTACGTTCAACCATGTATCATGACAAATTCCAGAATTATTCTTACAAGGTCTTGAAAATCTTGTAATCACCCGCATAGTTTGTAAAGGGAGTCCCCATCTTTACTTGTATTCATTATCTCCACAAACTATTGTTATTTGCTCGCATGCTATTTGATGAGCGACGGTGTCATCTACGGCATCCGGCGACTCGCGTTGCTGCATCCTGCAGGAGGTCAATAAAATACATCTCCTCTCATAGCGGGCCACCTCTAATGACAAAGTCTACCGCCCGGCGTTTGTAATCTGAGCATCTGCTGAGACGATTGCTGTAATTATGACGATTTGTCCCGTGCATGACAGGCTGGACCTGCAGGAGGTCATTGAAAAGTGTCTCTGCTTCATTCATGACTGAACTTGAATGTCTTGACTGTTGGGCAGACGTGGCTAATGTTTTGGGTACTAGTTTGTTTGGAGCTCAGGATGTTGTTGTGAGCCTCCCCTGTCCCCCCCCCCCCCAAAAAGTCTGCAGACCTCAGAGCCAAGTGTTATCAAATCGATCATATGTGTGTGTTTGTGTGTGTGTGTGTGTGTGTGTGCACATGCTGACTGTGTTTGGACGCTGCTGTATGGTAATCACAGATGTTGCCTCTGTGATAACA
>CAAKHF010010449.1:20667-35927 GCA_901007745.1 Hippocampus kuda | reverse complement strand
TGTTTGGAGCTCAGGATGTTGTTGTGAGCCTCCCCTGTCCCCCCCCCCCCCCAAAAAGTCTGCAGACCTCAGAGCCAAGTGTTATCAAATCGATCATATGTGTGTGTTTGTGTGGGTGTGTGCGTGTGTGTCCTAGAGTGCTGTCAAAGCTGCAGTATCGAAATATATCTGATACTAACTGGCGGCGTGGTGAATAACTGGTTAGCACGTCTGCCTCACAGTGCAGAGGTGCAGGGTTCGATCCCAGCTCCAGCCTTCCTGTTTGGAGTTTGCATGTTCTCCCCGGGCCTACGTGGGTTTTCTCCGGGTACTTCGGTTTCCTCCCACATTCCAAAAACATGCATGGCAGGTTAATGGCACACTCTAAATTGTCTCTCGGTGTGATTGTGAGCGTGGATGGTTGTTTGTCTATGTGTGCCCTCCGACTGGCTGGCAACTGGTTCAGGGTGTCCCCTGCCTACTGCCCCGAAGACACCCGGGATAGGCTCCAGCGCACCCGCAACCCTCGTGAGGATAAACAGATTAGAAAATGGAAGGACGGACTAACATGACTAAAGCAGAGATGCCCAAGTCCGATCCTCGAGAGAACCCTGTCCAGCCTGATTTAGATGTCCCCCTCCTCCAACACACCCGATTCAAATGATCAAGATAGAGGCTCTCAAATCCCGTTACAATTTCTGTTATGGCTAATCTTACACGAATTTTACACTCACCCTCAACCGACTGTTGAAGAAAAAAAAATACTGGTTCAGATATAGGAAACCGGAAACAGAGATTTGGGACAGTTACATGCACAGTTGAATACCTAAAACCAGTTATACGATATCAATGTTTTCACCCCGCAAAGTCTGACTCACACTCTAAACAATTGTTTCCGATTGGAGGATTCCAATCAAAAAGGGCCGACGTTATCTTTCCAGGTAGTCACGACTCAGCTCATTACTCAACCGTCATTCGAGGAAAATCTGATCATATATACCAAAATGTCTCTCCTGCCAAAATAACAGATGCAATCTTTGCACAAGCCTCTGCCGTTTTGCTTTCAAGCCTCACGGAGCTGACGAGAGGGTATACACACCCCTTCCGCATAACCCCCCCCCCCACTATGCGAATGGCAGCATGGGATTAAAGACGACACGCAAAATGAGAGCGCCACTCAGCAGGCCCGTGGGGGCATCTCGCTGCGTTCACGGTATTACTGCTTCTGTTGCATCGACGCACAAACTGTTCATGTTCCACAGGGGGGGGAAAAAAAACAAACTCATATGCCAAATTAGTGGTATTTTTTTTTCCGCCATAATGCCACAGGGGTTTGACTTCCGCATGGGTTTAAATGTGCACAATTGGACACGCAGAAGTCAATAACCTGTGGCATCATGGGAAAATGCTATCTTTTTTAGTATTTCGCCTGTTTTACCACAACATTAGAATGAGTTTGAATGACGGTTAAAAATATTTTACTCCACATTGGCAGTTGATAGCGTTTGAATTGCACGCTAGCACTGGTCATTCATCGCAATCACAAGAGAAGGATTTTACAGCAGCAAAAATGTGATCGGCGATTGTTCTGCTTGAATTTTGTGCTGGCGCCCAGGACCTAATTAAAACAAATCGTCATCAAATTTGAGTCATTTCATTTTCAAGAGAGAGATAATAGCGCACATGCCTAGAACCAAAACACACATTTTATTCTTTGAATGCATTTCAATTTGTTGAATGATATCACCGCAATGAATTGCGATAACGAGCGGACGTGTTTCTATCAGCAAAATGGTGCGAACATTTTGTTCTTGATTGTGTCTAAAATCAACCAGCGGCTGCGTTTTTATCAGTGACAATAACCAGCGAAGCTGTTTATATATGTCGGCATGAACAACAATTGCTGAACATTCCGGTTGAGTATAATTCATGAATATCTATCTATGAAATTCATTCCATCTTGAAAAAAAAAAGTGTTTTAAAAAAGTTTCAAGTGTTTCAATAGCACACACTGCCATAATCAAAAGCACATTTTGTACTTTGACCGAATCTGTCGAGCTTTCGCGGCGCAATTAAAAGTGATATGGTTGATATTGGCGCGAAGTGATAAGCGGAATAAAAGAAAAAGAGGGTTGTACAGTAGTTATTTATAAAAACTTTTTTTTTTTTTTTTAATATCAAAGTGTGTGTCAACAAACAAAAACAAGAAAAAAAAACAATCGGCTTCAAATGTTTTGGGACATAATTATAGCAGCTGACGCACACTCATTGACATCATTAAGTTAACAGAAAATAACATTTTCATCAGCCAGGTGATGTGGGAAAAAAAGTGCTTGAGAAAGCAACAGAATGAGGAAAAGGAATGGTGGGCAAAAGTATTGGGACACCAATTACAAGTAGAAGTGGAAAGAAAATGCGGACAATGGTCATGGGACACATCCGGGGCGTGAAAAACAAAACAAAACAAAACAATGTGGACGAAAGTGTTTGGACACCCACAGGAAATGGAAACGGTGGAGAAAATATTTGGAAATCTACCATAAACTGGACAAACGCATTAGGGATGCCGACAGGCTGTTTAGAGATGGACAGGAAGTGAAAAGAAATTGCGGTCAAAGTTTTTGGGACAACTAGGTGAAGAAAATGTGTATTTTGAACAAAAGTATTGGGACACCTGCAGGGAATGAAAAAAAGTAGGCAAAAAGTATTGGTACACACCGGAGGTGAACAGTGATGAATTTGTGGAATATTGAGAAAAGTTTTGGGAGAGCGCCAGGACATTTGACAAAAGTAGCCTATTTGTGTAAAGTACACAAATAGGCGACAAGCGATTGAGGAGTTTGGATCAAAACATTGGGACTACAGAAAAGGAAAAATTGAAGGAAATGTGGACCAGATTGATTGACTGATTCACAGATCGAGAAATGCCGGGTCCCAATTTTTGCCGCCTTTTCTTTCATTACCTTTGCCCAGACCGACCGTCTGCCATGCAAATGCTTTTGTTTCTTTTCAACCTTTTTTGCTTGAGGAAGCTGCAAGAAGGGAACGAAAATAAAACGGCAGAAAAGGGAAAAAGTTCCGGAGATGAAATGTAGAGATGCACCTTGAAGTCATTGAAACTTTCCTCATTAAAACGCTCGGCATCTGCTTGACAAACAGCTGCCGCGCCGTCGATCAGGTTGGCTTCGCTCCACCGCAACGCGTCTTCATTACGTCCATGAGCACCCGAGACGTCGCGCTCGTTGCCGTCAAAAGGAACTTCTTCCGAAAACAAGCGACGCCGATGCTGGAACAGACGCCAGAGGCCTCCTTTGGAGACGCTTCAAAGCTTCAAAAGCTCTCGGAGGACTTTTAGTGAGCTGTCGCAAGCTCGCAGCGGGTGGGAAAAACATGAAATGAAAATGACAAAAAAAGACCAAAAAACCCCCCCTAGCTTTTGAGGAAATAAAGACATTTCACGGACGCATTTTGGATTTCCTGTCGCATGTTGGCAACCTTGATGAGATTAATAATTCAGTCGGACAAGAACAGAACGACAATTGAATGTCTTTGACCAGCCAACCACAAAAGTGGAGTGTCATATTTTGTTCTTGGTTACGATCACGTCAGGACTTTCATCTTTTTTTTTTCTTTAACAGTAGTTCATTTGATTTTCATTTCTTTTGGATGAAATAAAAAAAAAAGTTAAAAAATTGAGAAAAGTAAGAGCACACCCATCCAAAATGAAACTCACATTTTGTTCTTTGATTGCATTGGAATCCATTGAACGGTTATCGCTGCTATTCATCGCAATCGTCGACAAAATACATTTTTCTTTGCACGCTCTTTTCCATATATCACACGATCTGACATTTAATCTCAATCCAAAAATTTGGGGAAAAAAAAAGAATAGCACACATGCCCGTAACGGAACACAGATTTTGTTGTTTTTGTTGAAATTTTTCAAGCACGATCACAATAAATTTCTCGATGCGCACCTTGATCCAGATCCGTCATCCTTTTGCATCTTTTTCACAAAACAACTTTACGGTTACCTGTTTCTTGTTGCTTTGGCGTGTACCTTACAGCCTGTGATACTCACATACTTGAGAACATGCTGGAATCACCCGGATCATGTTTACTCGCCATGCTCCATGGGAAAAACTGAAAAATCATTTCAGAAGTCATCCCAAAGTTTGTACAAAGACACAAAGTCACCATTGACATTGTTGAATATTTACAGGTGTATACAACGATTACACGTGTGACCCAGCATGTCTTATTGTGCTGTCAAGTTCTGCCGTACGCACTCCATAGCCGCGTTTTTTTTAAATGAAGTATTCCTTTGGGTTTTGCCCCGAGGTATTTTGGGAGTCCGTCTGGTGTTCAAAGGCTAAGTCCTGGCTTTCATCCCGCTGCCCGCTTTTCACTTCCTGGTTCCGATAAGTCTCCTTCCGCCGATACAGGAACTTGGCTGCCACAGCCAGACCGGCCACCGTCACGAAGATGATCACCGCGATCACGCCTGCCAGGAAAAGGCACCAATATATTAAATTACGAAATGTAATCGCCAGAAAACAGTCTCAAAATCTGTTAATACTTCTATTTCATATGAAAGAATTTTGGTGGCACGGTGTTCAACTGGTTAGCACTGCGTAGGTTTTCTCCGGGTACTACGGTTTCCTCCCACATTTCAAAAACATGCATGGCAGGAGTGTGACTCAACTTTTGATGTAAAATTTGTACAGCAAAGAATAAAATATTGGAGACGAAATAATACAATGTCATAAAATTATGTTAAAAGGCCGGAACTTGACAATATGCCTTGTATTACCATATTGACAGAATTGTCAAATTTGAAATGTTTAATTTGCCAGTGGAGCAGTGATAATCGTGGCTGATAAATTCTACCAAGCAACAGCAAGAGGAGGAGTAAATGTCACCAGTGTTTTATCGTTTCTTTATTACACCATGCGGACACTTAAAAGATTTGGGACTTATTTATATTGTGTCATGACGTCATTGATTTTACGACATCTGGTGGGCGGTCTCGCGAATCTGCCATGTCGGATTTACCCAAATGAGGAATTGATTTCATGACAGACGTCCCGATGTGGACTGGTAAACATTTAAATTTGATTTTTATTTGCTTTCAATGCGCACTTTTATTTCCCTTGAAGTTGCCACCCGGTCCTCGTTTTCATTCTTTGAATGATGTTTCATCTCCTCGTTTTCATCAGCGCTCAGATTTGGTCAGTTCTATAATGCTAAATAGTTTTGTTTGAATTTCTTAAATGTTGACGGTCTATTTTCGAACAGGATATACATTTGTACAATGTTCACGATGTTAATTTATGAAGAATACTTGAACCGTCATTATAAATCCAATAATCCAATTAGAAGTTATCGAATGCTGCAAATGTTTCATTTTACCCTGGTGTAAAGTTAACGTGCGTCGCCAAAAGTAATTTATTTGGTTTATTCGATTATGTCCTCGGTGCCGTTAAACTGACCGTCGACACTTGCATTTAAGTAAAAAATTGTAGGTCATTTGCGGATTTCATTGATGTACTACATTTCCCACAATGCAGGTTTTCGTGCTACGTTTTCTCCCGCCGCCGAAGCGCCAATGCGCGGCAAAAGGCATAGACAATACGTCCGTGATTGAAACGAACAATAATGCTAATTTGCATGGCTATGTCACTGCACTATTAACCCAAGGTCTCTGTGAACGCATTTCTTTGTAGCGTGTGACGCTTTTGTGAGGTGTACGGGTGAATCCTGGCGTCTCCAAATTCATTTAAGAGTTACAGGTAAGATGTATTGAATTGTTTTTGATGTGTTTCCTGATGCATTTTATCGCACATGAGACTTCCTTTAAATGTTTTTCCCTTCGTGGGGTCCCTAGAAAAACAGTTCGACCTCTTTCTGCTTTTTTTTTTAAAAATTAATACTTTGTTAAAAACAGTTACAATGACATTGATCACATATACGCTGTGGTTATTTTGCCGTGAATCGCACGAGATTTCAAGTACAAATTATGCCCCGGGTAAAGTGTACTGGGCCGTGAGGTAGCGGCAAGAGCGTTCGTCCCATTCGTCACTGGTTCAAATCCCGTACCTTTTTATTTTATTTATTTTTGTACTATGTTTACAATTCCTTGCAGCCAGTCGTGAGTTGTAAACAAGCTGTTAAATTTTAAGGGTTTATAGAATAATTAATAATTATCCAGTTGAAAAATGTCGGTGTAGTTTGTGACGAATCTGCAGACAGGAAACACAAAATAATGGATTTACATTGCCCTTAATAATACAGCTGGATTCCGGAGCCAAAGTACGTAATGAATGGAAATGTTTACATTCTCGTTTTATGTGTCATTATGTCACAACTATTTTTTTTAAATCTCAAATAACTCATCTTTGTGCTCATGTTGTGTACAGACATTGGACTGGATTGAAGAGTGCGTCAAAGAGTTAGTGTTTATCACCCGGAATCCAATTGGTGAGTTGTGTAAATTGTGTACTACTTTGAAAGAAAAAAAAAATTCAAAATTTAACTGCTTATCTGTTACACACAAAAAAATGGTGTTCTGTGACCTTGTTATGGTTTACAGTGTATGAAATGTTGTAGAGTACTGTCCTGAATAAGTGCGAGACAAAGATTCCACTTGCAAACATGCGAGGGGGAAAGTCTCATCACATATAGCAGATGGCCATGTTTTTCTTTCTAGGCGTTTTACCTTTCATACAGAGCACTGACTGAATTATATAATGCCAGTATTTAACAGGTCCCATTTATTCTGCATTGCAACAAGTGACGATAAAGGCATAATAGGGCAACCGTGTGAAGAAAGAAAGAAAAAAAAACATTGAAATCTTAGTTATAGTGGCCTTTGGGACACATTTGCTTTTACATTCCAGTGAAAATGTTTGCTACCTCCAATGAGTGCCGAGTCTGTCCGCATGGCATTGACTAAAGGCTGGCCAGAACTGGACGGGTCTAGAGCAGAGGAAGACAAGAAGAAGAGGAAGAGAAAGGATATGAGAAGAGAAGGAGGAAAAGTTAGGGCAAAGCAGACTGCCACATAACGCAGATGTCTGACGAGGCAAAAAGCAACCAGGTGGAAAGTAAACAGATTAATTAGAGTGATCATAGCGACGCAAGCACAACACTCAGCAGAGCGGAAATACCTATACAGTGATCTCAAACCATCCCTTCATCCTTCCATCCATTCAAACATCCTATGTTGTCATAACCAAGTCAGATCTTGTACTGTATTAGCACTCTTCAGTATTAAATATTATATTAAATATTCAGTATTAAAAGCCATTAAATACAAACTAAAGTGGAATTTTCAACACCATGATGAAAAAAATACACATTTTTACTACATTTTTGTAAATCAGAGATGCAAATAAACTTCGAAATGAATTTTCTGTGCTGATCCTGGATGTGCCATTGTTTTTTTTGTTTTTTTCTCGAGCACATCAGGTTTTTGTAATACCACTATGACTATTAACAATAATAAAATAACAACAAATATATGTAATATAGTAATATTACTGATGTCATACTTATGAAGTAAGGCTTAGGTTCAGCAATAGATGGATGTTTTTCTGAATTGACGTCATGACAAGTTGCTGATGGTATCGTGGTACACTCGCCTGATTTGTATGCGGGCAGCATGGAATCAGTTCCCACTCAGTGATGGTGTGGATGTGGGCGTGAATGTTGATTTGTCTCTATATGTGCTCTGCGACTGACTGGCGACCGATTCAGGGTGTAGTCTGCCTTCTGCCCAAAGTCAGATGGAATAAGTTCCAGCAACTCCCCGTGACCCTCTTCAGGAGAAGCGGTGTTGAAAATGGATGGATGACATAACTATAAACCTCAAGGCATGGTGATAAAATCCCTACTGCGCCAGCTTTTATGTCAGACTGACAAAAATAAATAAATCAATAAACCTTAAAAAAAAAAAAGACACCCTAGGAAACAATTTAAGACTTTTTGAAATCTGTGACAAAAAATACATGAGTAGATACATAAAGCTATCTCTGATTAAAACTTGCTCTTGACCAGTGTAAGTGATCAAAAATTCTGTTAGCATTAGCATGATTAGCAAGTAGTGGAAAAGTCTCTCACCTGACAGGTGCGGTGTGTTGTGCGCGGCATAAGGACTGGACGCGGCCGGTGAACCACAGTTGGAGCGGACCAGCGGGCCGTTGATGTGCACGGTTCCGCCATGCGGACGGAGCAGCGCCTCCTTGAGGGGGCTGACGGAATTGAAGCGAACCACTGACAGACAACCACTGAAGCCCAGTGAGGACAAGCGGACCAGATTTGGATCCACTTCTTCCGACTCTGTGACAAATGAGGGGATGATCCAGTATTTGAGTACACAGTAACTACCTGACTAATGACAGCTTTTG
Organism: Hippocampus kuda; assembly: GCA_901007745.1. Lineage (NCBI taxonomy): Eukaryota > Metazoa > Chordata > Actinopteri > Syngnathiformes > Syngnathidae > Hippocampus > Hippocampus kuda. Next base: position 27,540 of record CAAKHF010010449.1, on the reverse strand, counting down.
TTTGTCATGACTTCATTCGTGCATTAATTCCTTGTCCCAGCACAACTTTTTGTTATTGCTACTCTTGTGACTGTATTTTTTTTCCTCATCTTTTCACTTTTTATCCTATTATAGCTTTTCCTAAAAACATTTTGAGGATTTTACATTGCACCTTTTTGTTGTCATCTACAACTTTTTAAAAATGTTTTTGATGACAATTTTCTTGTGTTCATATGACACGGAAATGCACAAACAGGCACGTTTTTCAGCCATTAGTTGTACTTATTTTCGACAGAATATTTTGCAAATGTTGGTTGGCAAATTGGCAGGTGTTCACTGCACCCCCTTCATCATCATGACTGTGTGGGATTGACACATGTGGCCTAAAAGCTCCTCTAGGCCCAAACCGTCCATCATGGCTCTGCCACCCACCGTGTTTGTGCCTCCATTTGTGGCCCTGATGGATGGTGGGGTTGGCTAGACGCGACAGAAAATCCACTTTCTCATCGCCTTTCTTCGATGACGATTTGACAACAGCAGCTAAAACGCTAGCGGAAAGCACACCGACACCCCCGGACGAGTCGGCGTTAACATTAGACCTGAACAGGTCACTTGTTTGACTGACAGGCTTTTTGTCTCTGAGGCATAAGGACAGAGCCAGCATTTTTCAGCCTGTACCTTAACAATGGAAGTCATCAAAATGGGACATGACCATGTTCCAAGAGAGCTTCTGGATGACTGTTGCAGTTTCTCACATTCAAATAACCACTGTTGAGTGTACGTGATTCATATTTGGTAGGAATCATACAAAATATATAGGACAAGTTTGTCTTTGAAGGAGCCCTGAATATGACCAAAGTTTGCCTAGATGTGTGTTTTCTTGAGACTTTTTTGGTGAATCCACCCATGTGTTCATGTCTACCAAGTTTCATGCCGCTTGGTTAAACCTGTTTTGGGGGCTGAATTTCTCACTCTTATTTTGGTGCACTCACCCCGCACTTTGCCGAGCAACAGTGACCTGATGCCATTGAATTCGCCGTCAGACGTCAAATTGAAGTCTTCTCTGGTACTTTGGTCAATCTGAATAAGGGAAACACAATTATGGCTTGATATTAACAGCGAAGAAAGTTATTTTGTGCATTAGCAGTTAGCGACTTGAGGATGACTACCCCTTGCTGTGTTCTGAGAGAGCTAGGTAATACGTTGCTCTCGGCAGTCGACCATGAGAGTAGGAAAACGCGCCTCAACAGAATTAGAAACTCATATGAAAAGCATTCAATCAAAGTTCTCCACTGGAGGTGATTTTAATGAGGGCAAAAGTGAGGAGAAAGACAGTTTTGTCATCAAAAGGTTAAAGCTTTGATTCCATGTGACAGCAAAGATTTGGAGAAACTTTTTAATAGTGTTTGACTTGCGTCAAATATCACTTGACTGCTTTTATAACTTCGAGGTTTTTGCTAACTTACAACTTCAGCTAGTTGGAGGGGGGGCTTTTGGTCGTGTTCTAACCATGTGGATTTGACTCCCTAGAATACTCGCTTTCGATCACAATGGTTGACTTCCCTTGCCTTTTCTTGCAAGGTTTCTTGAGATTTTTTTGTGGGTCTACTCATAATAAATATGCCTACCAAATGTCATGTTGCCAAGTGAAACTGGCTTGAGGGGCTACATTTTCAAAAATGCATGAGATGTTTCACACAGTGTAGTGTAACATAGGTAACCTGCACACATCCGACAACTCCACAGCTCTGTTTAGCATTCTGCTTTAACATGATAGTGTTTGACAAGTCAAAAAACAAACATCTCCAGCTCTTCAATTTAGAAGACCTTTGCCAAGTGAACCATGACTCCCTTACATCTTGTCAGACAGACGCTGAACCTTTAACTCTGGGCAACCCCAGGCAGCCTGCAGCAGACTCCCCTGCTCGCAAGTCCGACACCGTTTGTCGAGCAAAAGCCTTCAATCCTGGCAGAAATCTTTTAAGTTCCTTCTTCAAATAGGCAAGCCAGCCAGCCGGCAAGGAAGCTCGTCGGCCCCTGGAGCTCCTTTCATGTCTAGCAGGCGATTTAAGAGTTTCCTCGAAAAAAGTAGCACTGAATGGGGGAAATAACATACATAAATTGCACGCTTTAGCAATCTTTTGCATCCAAAATGTTACTCACGGCACTATTTCTTGAATTAAGCGATGTATGATCGTTTTAGTTTGTATAAGCACTTGAAACAATTGTGTTAGCAATGATGCTAACGCTAACACAACACTACAACTCCCAAACAAACTGCTATAGCCAGCTAGACGGGTTGTCATACAAGCGCTGTCTTATCATTTAAAGTCTGAACATCGATTAATCGTATTTACATAGCAAATTTAAAAAAAGCTCAAAACAATTTTACTGTTTTTTTTTACCTTTCTGAATAAAATGTAAATATAATTACTTAAAAATATATTTGCAATTAGATTGCATAACTATAACAGTTATGAGCTTTATTTCATTATTAAAATGAACAGCTTTACAAATGCCATTTTACATTTCAATATTTTTCTGACTTGAGACTTATTCATGCATCTCGGTAAGATTTCCACTAAGTTTTATGTAAGGTGGCACTCGTTTTTAAACTAAATAATGAGCTACTGAGCGAGCTTTGGGAAATGTATTGATTTTTTTTTTTGGCATATTCCATTTGTTTGTTTGGTGTTACCTGCAGAGACACGGCATCCATCACTCTGCTAACGACCACCGTATGCAGACGACCGTCGGCTAAACCCTTGGCTTGGCTCCTCAACACTTCAGCTTCCTTGTTGCTGTGAAGTTTGTAGTGCACTTCCAGCTTATCTGCGGGTGCGCACACACACACACCAAACCTTTTCTCATTTCTTATCTTACGAATATTACCAAGTTGCATCTTTCATCCGTGTGTTGACTCTCAATGAGGAGCTTTGCGTCTTAAAGAGTATAAATCCTTATTGCCTATCAATAACAGTAATTAATTTTGCTAATATTACACCGGCGTTAAGAGGAGACGTTCTGAGGCCTTTGAGGCAGCACGGGGATAAAACACATTGTCCTTCACACGAGCTATTTAGAGCCGCTTTCGAACCAGCTAATTAATCCCGTAAAGAACAGCGCTGGGCGGGAGGTTATTTTTATAACAGCAAATGGAGGAAACAATACACCACCCAAAGAACCCCGCCAAGATTTTAATAACTTTTTTAGCATGTAATGTTAGCATTTAGAGCTATTTTAGTTGCATTTCATTGCACTCATCTCTAAAAAAGACAAATGGGAATCACACCCATTTGAGTGAGGACCTTCACCAAGGTTGAAATGTGAGCAATTAATGGACACGTCACTTTATCCTGTTAGCTTATGTTGCTAATGTCGTTGCGCACCGTGCTGCAGCATCTCAGAACACAAAAGGGGAGATGTTTAGGGTTAACCTTGTAGCGGCCCTATAACAACACTCGACAAAGTTACGTGAGAGTTTATTGTGACCTTCCACTAAAAAGCGCTGGTCATGTCTCACTAACGACATCGGTGGACTTTCCCTCCTCCCAGCCGAGGCTAAAAAGCTAATAACGGGCACAGCTGGAGCGATTAAAAAGGCAACAGAGGCTGACAGGATGACTGCGGCCGCAGGAGGAAGCGACTGGCATTGCTTGATAGGATTGCTGTAGCAAAAGAAGCGGGGAGGCGGGGGGTCAACATCATGTGAAGACGATGGGCTTGGTCAACAAGATAAGACGGGATGCAGTGAAGATGAGCGGTGAGGAATCCAGGATGATTTCTTGGGAGGGGGGTTTTTGTTGCTTTTTGTTGTTTTTTTTGCAAATCATCAAGCTTTGATGCCATGCTCGAACCACATTTTTGGCATAGGCAAAACTTGGCAGTTTGGCATCGCCTAGTTGTCATGCATTTAGTCCGTTTAAATAGAAGCCTTGGAATGTGTCCAAAGTGGTCTCAATGGTTTCAAACAATATTGGCTGCCTTCCCATTCAATTTTAGGCATTGTTCTTGAGACTTTTTTGTGCTCCCAGTCGACATATGCACCCAGTTATGGGCTGATTGGAGAAACGGGTGTCGGGGGCAGTTTTTTCCCCCCCTAACTTTCCAGGTGGTGCTGTTGAGTGAGAAATGGCTGTTTTAAACCAAAATGGACAACGTCAACTTCACTTTCATGCGTGGGTTATGTTTCTTTTCTTTTTGTCATGCATTCTGGCATAATGAATTCCACCAAGATTCGGTTTGATCTGCAAAGCAGGTGTTGGAGGGGCTACTTTTTTCTCATTTTCAAGGGGTGCTACTGAATAATAGATGGCTGCTTCACTTCAAACTAAAATGGCCAGATTCAAATTCAATTTCAGGCGTTAGTCCTTGAAACGTTTTCATGTTTTTCGTCATGATTGACATATGCACCAAATTTTGTGATAATGGATGAAACTGAATGTTTAAAAAAACAACCTGCCTCACCATGCTTGTTGATGAGCAGTGCCAGGTACTCTCGCTGGTATGACGATACGAAGAGCAGCAGTGCAGGACTCTGGCTGGTTCGGAAGCTCAGTGACACGTTTTCCGCTCTCAGGCTCAGGTCGGACAAGATGGAGGATGGTAGCTTGGCGCTGATATTCCCGCCGCCTCGCTCAGAGGCCTCCATCTGGAAGGCGTATTGGACAGATGTTGTCGGCTTGAAGATAGCCGACAGCTCTGGAGAAAGGACGCAGGTTTAGTGTTGGCCATCTCAGTGCAGTGTTTCATGCAGTTAATCATAATGTACTGTTGAGCTAACTTGAAACTTGGGTAGGATTAATTGGAACAGTCTTTAAATGGTTCAGGTCCTACTTGAAGAAAAGGTGTTATTTTGTGACCCTTGAAAGTTTTGAGTCTGATCGAATGGCTATTACAGCTGGGGTGCCTCAAGGGTCAGTCCTTGGACCCTTTTTGTTCAGTCTGTATAAGTTACCCTTGAGTCAAATGTTTCAGCACACCAATGTTGGCTATCATGGCTATGCATCTATGTTTATCAATGTCCCCAAATGACAGCAGTTCAATTATCATGTTGTGTCAGTGTCTGAAGCAAATTAACACCACTCTCACCTGCATGACAGAATACTCCGTCATAGGCCGACTGGTCACAGTCGCAGTGAAATCCGTTGTTCCGCTCCATGCAGCGTCCATGGTTGCGACATAGCGCACCATAGCTGTCACAGTGACCTGGGCAGCCTGGCCGGACGCCGGGCGTGATGCGCGCCCTCTCTTCCAGGTCCAAGGTGGCGCCGTTGAGCTGCAAGGAGCGGATGCAACCACGGAAACCCTTCTGGCGTGACGCTGTCCCTCCTACACATGCATGTTATTATTAGATTATTTTGACAAATGTTTGGTTTTTCTCTTTTGGGGAATTTATTATGATTTATTTGTATATATATATATATATATATATATATATATATATATATATATATATATATATATATATATATATATATATATATATATATATATATATATATTCATATATTCTTTCAAATTAACTCATGATCTTGCATAACTGGGATTTATGGTAAATCATTTCAACCGTCACAGGTTTTTGCAGATTTACAGTACTCTTATTTGAATCATTTACTTTCAACTGATGCAACTTTCGGAGGAATTATTTTAATATCATTCTAACCTACGGAGCATTAGGGGAATGTACGGTCGGAAATGCACCATTCCTGCTGCACCAAAGCTTTCCCACTCTCATGTAATCTCTGGGATCAAGGGTGGCTGTGAATAATGATGCTTCATATCCTCATCGGAAAACAGATCCACCCGAGTGTTCAGGTAAACTCGTTTAGCACAGTACTGGCCCAAAATCACTATTTCCTGCCGCTTCCTGATGCAATCTGCTTACTTGTTTGCTGGCTTGTTGACAGACATGAAGTGACGTCTTGTGCTGAGATTTGCACAACAATAAAAATTAAACAATGGATTTATCGCTCTGAATATGGACAAATAGCGTTAGCGTTGAAGCAGTGATAAAGAGACCCGTGGTTGTATTGATGAAGTTTTGTCGCAGTTTGTTAATGGCTAATTACATGACTGACTGATTAATGACCCCCCGTGGTTTAGGTTGTTCAATTAATGATTATTTTAAGAGCCTCCCAAGAATGAATCACATCGGGAAGTTTATTAGCACGTTGTGCTGACTGGAGCATTTTTCTTATTTGTTCTGTGGTTAGGGAGATAATGGAGCTAAGTTAACCAACACAGGGGCTAAAATCTAATGCCGTGTTTCCACCCAGGGGTTCAGTTGAGTATGGCACAGTAGACATATGCAGGCATTCCCATTGCTAAATGCATCTTAATTTTTTTTACAGTCGAACAAAGACATAGTCAGGAGCTAATAAAGCTAAGCTATTGAACGTCCACATTAAACATTAATGACTTTTTGTGATGGAATAAAGACATGGCAGGTAGCTAAAGAATCTAAGCGAATGGCCAGGAGTTACAGAAGCTAAGCTAATAACCGCATGCATCAAAAACTGAATTCTAATTTCCACTCAGGGGTTTCGGCATGGTATACATCTTTGGGTATTTGGGCATTTTCATCACAAAGGGTACACTAATGGTAAAAGTGCTTGCATTAAGCAAAAAGACACAGTCAAGAGCTAATGAAACTAAGCTAGCAAACATACGGACTACACACTTAAACCTTGTGGCTTGGTTCCGTTTGGTTCGGTATGCATTTTGGTGCCTTTTTTTTCCCGAAGGGTGTACTAATATGTTTTAGTTGTATTTGTGAAGTGAGAAAGAAACTAACAAATATATGCAGGTATACACACACACACACACACACACACACACACACACACAGAGGAAAAAGCTCCACTCCTTTGCGTTCAGTCAAACGTTCGAATT
>CAAKHF010010449.1:0-20424 GCA_901007745.1 Hippocampus kuda | reverse complement strand
ACTAATATGTTTTAGTTGTATTTGTGAAGTGAGAAAGAAACTAACAAATATATGCAGGTATACACACACACACACACACACACACACACACACACACACACACACACACACACACACACACACACACACACACACACACACACACACACACACACACACACACACACACACACACACAATTTGATTTGCTCACCAATGAAGAGCTGGCTATTGAGCTGCAGGTGAATGTGTCCATCGGCGGGTGCTTGGCGGGTGGCGGCGGGCATGGTGTCCAATCTCAGTGATGCCTCTTTCACGTTGCGCTCTACGCGAACCCGATGCCAGCGCTCATCGTTCAGTGGGGAGCTTGAGTCCACGCCAACCTCCAGTGGACCGTTGCCAACATCGAAGGAGAACAGAATGCGGGTGGGAGCTGTTTGGGAGCAACGTGGAAACCATTTACTTTGTGAGTAAATCAGTATTTGGGTCTTGGATGAACATGCAATTTTTTGGGGTCACAGTCTTTCGAGGCTAAAAAAAAAATGTAAAAGACCCCTTCATTGATTGTTTTGGAAAATACCTACTTTCAGTTCATTTCAGATTAAATGTTATGTTAAGTGCATCAAAAAGTTCAAAGATGACAATCACAAATGGTAGTATTGGAATCGAATACGCTAAACTGTCTCCGATAAATTTTATGGACCAATACTTGTTTCTGGAAAAATGTGAACACTTTTGTGACTTTTATGAACCTAACCTTTTTTTTTTATCCTTCCTGTGTGGAGTTTGCATGTTTTCCACGGGCCTGTGTGGGTTTTCTCCGGTTTTCTCCCACATTTCAAAAATAATGCATCCCAGGCTGATTGAACACTCGAAATTGTCCCTAGGTGTGAGTGTTAGCGTGGATGGTTGTTGGTCTGTGTGTGCCCTGTGATTGACTGGCAACCGGTTCAGGGTGTCCCCTGCCTACTGCCCGAAGATAGGCTGGGATAGGCTCTAGCACACTCCGCGACCCTTGTGAGGATAAGCGGATCAGAAAATGGATGGATATGTTCTACTCATTGAAGCCAGTTTGGCTTCTTCAACAAAGCATTAAGTCTTACTTAAACTGAAGGTACGTACATATATATTTTTGTGAGCAATCTATTTTACAAACGTATTTATTTCGTAAATGTGAAATTATATATGCACGAAAGAGAACATATTTTGTTCTTCAACAAACTTTTTTTTTTTTATGAGGCCAATTTATGGCACTTTATGGATGTGGTTTTGTCAACATTAACATGAACTCGGGTCTATTAAGAACCCAAAACGTCTGTACCTAGGAAAACTAATCTCTATCCGGTGTTTGTATCTCCTATTACTACGGATTCCCTCAGGGTTCAATCCTAGGGCTACTTCAATTTTGTTCCTAACACTCGACTCCATTTCTGCAAGCGTTGAGCTTGGTATCTGTGCACCAGCTCGTGCCTCCAGGGTTTAAGAAGAAGAAGAAGAAGAAGAAGAAGAAGCTATTCCGTATTGTGTGACCACTTTCATTTGCGCTGTTGATATAATTGCCTCGGGCACGTTATGGATCGTCGCATGCCGGAGTGTCGCCAGAGCCTATCGGTCTCCTGAAAGATTTAGCAGAGTGCTGGCCAAGCAGAACGCCGGCAGTGGGCAGGAGGAGAAGATGAAACAATATTTCGACTCCCTCCGTTTCTTGGGAGCCTGGCGACAGAGTTACCCCACAATGGGAGCAGAGCGGCAGTATTCCAAGCTGGAACCTGGTGATTTCCCCTGGGTGTCCCTGCATTAGCTGCTGTTTTTGTCCCCTCAACTCCCACGGCGATCATGGCGGCACCACAAATGAAAGTGCGCAGACTCGTCAAAGTTTCACGTCGTAAACAACCGTCTCATTCCCATGCAAACTAAATCACATCGAAATGACACCCAGAAGCCTCGCTCACAAGGCTCATCAAAGTTGATTTTTCTCACGTCTCGACGTGCTGTACATCATATAGGGGCCAAAAGCAGATTTGGAGGTTGACTTCATTTTCGCAAAATTGTTAAGATCGAAGTTCCTTGAGGTACGAGTTTCATTCGTTCCGTGACCACACCCATACCTCTAAACATCTATCCATCCATTTTCTGATCCACTTATCATCACAAGGGTTGCAGGCTCCTGGAGTCTATGCCAGCTGTCTTCAGGCAGTAGGCGGGGTACACCCTGGACCGGTTGCCAGCCAATCGCAGGGCACACTGAGACAAACAACTATTTGCGCCCACAATCACACCAAGGGACAATTTAAAGTGTTCCATTGACCTGCCATGCTTTTTTTTTTTGGAACGTGGGGGGAAACCGGAGGATCCGGAGAAAACCCACGCAGGCTCGGGGAGAACATGCAAACTCCACACAGGAAGGCCGGAGCCGGAATGGAATCCGACACCTCTACACTGTAAGGTGGATGTGCTAACCAGTTGCCCACCGTGCCGCACACTGGGGCGTGAACTCACACTGGAGCTCGATGCGAATGAAGTCCCTGATGCCCAGGTTCTCCAGGAAGACGCCGGAGGGAGCACCGGTCTTGAAGAGGAAAGAGATGTCTGCGCTCAGCTCACCATGGAACGTCGGGAAGTGGAGGTAGGACGTCTCTGTGGCGAAGAAGGCAGCGTTCCAGAAATTCTCTGAGGGGAGACAATTATTTCAATCATGAATTACAGTAATGCATTTTTAATGATCTAAGGCTGGATTTATATGGTGTGATTCAAGTGATACAATTCAGATTATTTTTACCCTGAAGTAGCACAGTAGGGTGTTGAAGGTGCGGCTTATCCGCCGATGCCACTTATAGTGTGGAAAACGCGGTGTCTTTTTTCATCAGACTCTTCTCCGACTTTTTCATTCAGAAACTTCAAATTCGGACACTTCTTTTCTTGACTCTTCAGACTCGCCTTCTTAATTCTCCTTCTCGAACACCACTTTTCCAAACACTTCATTTCTGACTCTAGATTATGGACGCTTCTTAACTGGACTCCTCTTTCCGGACTCTACTTTTCAGACTCCTTTCGTGACCGAGCTTTTCCCAATATTCTGTTCTGACTCTTCATTCCGGATTCTTCTTCTGTCCAACCCTTCTTATCAGACTCCTTTCCCAAATCATCTTTTCTGGCTCTTCTCTCAAGACACATTAAATTAGATAGATTAGTGGTGTATAGATATTAAATCTGGTCTAAATTTGTACTTAAAAGGTAAATTGACTGCAAACACGAAAATTGGCATTCCATAAGAATTTGACCTTTGGACTTGCAGTATAAATTCATCCTAAAATGATATATTCATATGCATGCTCTCTATATGTGAGACTCAAACCTGAGGACTTTTCGTCTCCTTAAACATTTATCCACAGTCAGCTCCCATGTTTCCTCACTTAACTAATGTATGAATGTTTCTGCGCGGTTTTCCGCTGTATGCATGACTAATTCATTTCCATAGGCGACTGGACTTACTGTCGCCATGGCAACGCAGCGGCCCCACCCGGTAGGCGGCCTCTGAGCCGGGGCGCCACACGTCACCCAGTACCAGGGACCGCACAGGGAGGCTCTCCTTGTGGACCAGCAAGCCTGAATCCTCAGCCCTAAAAATATATACAGTATACAAAATTATTATTACATTTGCCGTTTTATTATTCATACTTATCATGCCATGCATGTCTGTGCTGAATTCAATCCAGGACACAAAAAAGGTAGCACCTTGAATAAAATACTAAAATGTTTCGCCACTAGAAATTGACGATTGAGCTGAGAACTGACAGGAAAATGTAAAGCACAAGCATGAACCGTGTGAATAAAACATAAGAGGTTGAAAGAGCAAATGCATGCACGCACTATGTACAGCCTCATCATAAAACATGTATGTTTCGGCTCGTGAAAGACTGTCAAATGTCTTCCATTGTGATGAGAAAAATCCTGAAAAATAAATAGCGGCCAAAACACAAGGAGCAGCCTTTGTTAGGTTGATTGAATTGAATTATGTCAGTTCACCCTTTCATGCACCAATAATGATCACCTGTCACCTGACCACATGATAAACTGCCCACTGTTGTAACTGCTGTCCCTGAAAGTTGCCGAAGGTGTTCAAGGTTTGCATTTATGGTTATGTTCTGTACGGTTCTCATGTAGCACATATACGCCATATTTAATGTCCAACAATTAATGATCTATACAATTCTATTAGATTCTTTGGCTATATACTTCTCATGGAGCAAATCGTCACTGTAGGGTGGAAATCATGGATGTCCATATATGGTCAATTTCATCACATATCAACACCATTGGTCTCTCCCTAGGTGGGCTGTTATTTTCATGCATTATTAAGCAATTGGAAGTGTTGGGAATCACTTGAGAACAAATCTATTAACGCTCTTGGACACTTGGACTGTCTGAGAAGTGTTGCACAACTGCCTCTTTACTCTCACTCTGTAAATTTTGTATCATTTTGCTGCCATGAGGTGGAAATTGATGGTTTTTTTTTTAAGTTTATTATTTTTTGTAAACGAGTAAAAACAGATTAGAGACATTTAAGTAAGCCCGGTTAATCAAAAATGGATGGCTGTAACGCTTCCATGACAAGGAACTGGTCAGCCACGAAGGTAAGTGAAAGCAGATTCATTCTCACCTGTTACATTACTTAGTCAGTTCAGCCATTTATTTATTGCATCACTAATGGCTCCAAAGAATTTGATTTTGATTTTTAACATCACATTAAATGTATATACACCTCAAATATAAAATACATTTGGAGAGTGCAGAAGAATCGTTTTTCTTGTTGATGCTGATCTATGTCGGAATAACTTCAAATGTTGGTAAAATGAAAGAATTTGATTCTGGAGTGTATCAGCCCATTTGGTCACGTGAAGTTTTGTGCAGATCGAAGCTTTGTTGAAAGATAATTTTGGGGAGGGGGGGGGGGCGGAACTGCATGGCACACTGTATCCCAGAGGATATGTTGTTTGTGTCACTTCAATGATAATGAAAATGAACTGCATTGTTATTTTTGGTTTGTATCTATGGTCCTTTGTATCTTTATTTCAGCAGGCAATAATTATGTCAACTGTCTCGTGAAGCTGTAGATTTGTTTGCAGTGTCAGATGATGAAAGACTCATCTATTTGTTCAAGTATAAGCCATTTGATTTGCTTCAGTTTTTGGCTGCATAGCAAGAGGACACTCTTTGTTTGATATATTTCTGGATGTCTTCCTACTGTTCACTTTTGTGTCGAATAAGCCCACATGGGCTGGGCACCTTAAATGATGCATGACACCAAATAAGTACTAAACTCAACTCACCTCAACTCAGCTACCATATTTGCATCATATTTAACCCTTTCAGGGACAGCGGTGGACAGCTTATAATATTATCAGGTTACAGGGTTCATGAAAGGGTTAATGGAGACCATATCGAGCCGTCTGTTTTGACAGATCTGATTTTCATCCACACATTGATGAGGCCCAATTCAATCTGAAGATAATCGTTTCCGTATCTTGTTGCGTTCATTTATGCACACCCATTCAATATGTTAGGTTCACTAAAGAGCCTATTTTTTTTTTGGTGTGTTGATTATTTGTGTGTAGTTACCATTCTGCGCTGTCAGCGTCACAGTTGCAGTAACGTTTGGGATCCAAGCAGTCTCCCTGCAGCCCGCATGCGCACTGTTGGCTTCCCGGCTGAGCTCCGGCCCAATAATTCTGACGTCCACCCGGAGCGGCACCACCAATCCACCAGCTCAAGGGGGAGCCTTCTGGAATTCGCCAAAAACATTAGCATGTTGGACAATGTCTTCTTTTATGACTTATTGACTCTTTACAGCTCTATTGATGGACGACTGCTTTCTGCCTCTGATTTTTGACGTCTCACAGATTCCAGACATATCTTTTACGACTCCTGTCAGACTTCTTTTCTGATTCATCTTTTCAGAACATGTACTGTATTCCAATTTTTGTATGTCACATCTTTTCGGACTCATTTTTTTTTTCCCCTCGCTCTTCTTCTCAGACTGTGATCTATACACAAAGCGCGGCCTCACCTGGAGTGTTGAGGAGGCGGGACTTCCTGCAGTGGTAGGCCATTTCCTGTTGGCAGTGGTCGGACTGGCCAATTACGGCCAACAGCTGCTCCTCGCTGGCAGGGTAGTGCAGGGGCACAAGGTGCTGACGTTCACCGCTAGATGGCTTCACTGGGGTCAGTTCGGTGGTGTTATGGTGGATCTCCATCCATGTGTTCTCTGCTAGACAAAATGGAAGGTAAGAAAAACAACCACATAGATGTGAAATACACAATGCGTGTGTCACCTGTCATGTTGCAGTAAACCAACTGCGGTTTGATAGGGCCGCTGCCGTCCACGTCGATGTAGAAATATCCCGATGTGTTGCCATTGTGCTTGTACGCCTCGCAGGACTGTTCGTACACCGCTAGGAGAGAAACGAGTAGAAAAGTTTGCAAAGGATGCTGAGAGAAGTGTCCTGCGACAATCAAAAAACAAGTATTGGAAGAAAATCCTCCACCGTGATGAGGGAGATGGAGTTGTTGACAGCAGTAGGACACTTTACATGCAAAAGAAAAAAAAATATATTTTTTTTAGGAGACTGGCCCTGCAGTGACTCACAGCTGTGGCAGGTGGCGCCGCCATAGCCGCTGTCGCTGCAGTTGCAGTAGAAGTGCGTCCAGGATTGAGTGCACTGCCCGCCGTGCTCGCAGCGACTCGGAGAACACCTGAAAACATCCAAATAGATAAATCATGAATAATTTTTTCTTTTGTGGAAAAATTTAGAAAGCTAGGACGTACAAAAGGAAATATAAAATGCACACACGCACACACACACACACACACACACACACACACACACACACACACACACACACACACACACACACACAGATATGTTTGCAAATATGTAGCCTTGCTGCTCACCTTCTAAATCAAATTTTAATTTTACTTTTGTTTCATTCGATCTGGATGGAAACATGTGTGACGTTTTGTTCCTGACTGCCTACAGTTGAAACACTGGAGGGTAGGTGTAATAACAAGCTCCCGTGGAGTATGACTACCACGCTGACCCTCTGTTGAAAAGCAACATTTTCCATCTGACTTGCGTTCAATTCAATCAGCATGATCGCCAAGCGTACGCCGGCTATGCGCTAACCGCTAACCAGACAATGGATGCAAAATGAAGGAGTCGTGACCTAGGCAAGGACGCCTGCTCGCTTCGTTAAGCATCGGCTCGTGTTATTAGAGCCGCATGTTTTTTTTTTCCGACCGACAGGTTTGATAATTGTTGTGAACGTTGCGTTAATGAAGCAACGATTCGGCAGTCAGACCAAACTGCAGGATTAGTTCTGCTTCGGTGGCATCACTTCGTGTGACGTTAGCCCTCCGACCTGAGAGTCTGAAGCTGGATTAACGGCATCTGTTTCAAGCAACACATTTAAGATTTATTTTTAATTAGTCCAAGGGGCTCCTCTGATTTTGCCCTGTGAACATTGAAGTCAGACAGCGAATGTCCTCGCATATCACAAACTGAATTCCATGTTAGAAACTGACCTGTCAATGATGCCGCACATGTCAATCAAGAGGTTGCTGTAGGTACCCAGCATCCTTTGCTGCACCAGGATGAGGTCCACTTGTTGCCGGCCCAGGGTCAGCTGGCGAAGACAACCCTGGAAGGAGGCAAAAGGGTTCCTGCAGTCCTCCTGCCTCTCGTTCTCCGGAGGGCAACCTTCAACAACAAGACATTCAAAGCGCGACCGGGTATAAGGTACGATCACGTCATACATTTGCCTACCACCGACAAAGAGGTCCTTCTCGATGGCGACGGTAAAGGAAGGACTGGAGTGAGCCACGTCGTCTTTGTCCACGCTGATGCTCAGGTGCCCTCCTCTGGACTTCAGGTCCACCGAATGCCACTGACCATCATCCAGATCGGAACCTAACAACCAATCCATACAGAATCCCAATTAAGTACTGTATGCTTTTGTTTTTATCGTTAAGGCTCTGAATTTAACCCAAAAATTGGCTGTAACTCCAAATAAACTCTAATCTAATTTTATCCTAAATTTAACCCTAACCCAAGCCAGAGGCGTCCGTCTGGGTTGAAAAATGAGAAGACCAAGCATATTAGGGGCCCCTGTGATGACTCCCCTACTCCTCCACTGTTGACTTTTTTCCCCCACTATGTTAAATATTGTCACTTGATGTCATTCCCTGTATTTTTTGTTTGTAACATCGGGAAAATATCGCTCAGCTATTCCGAACTGTGAGTTCTATTGCTAACTACTGTGCCGTGACCTGAACCCGAACCTAAGAAGTTAGTTTTCGAAATGTGGGAGGTGTCCAAAATACCTGGAGAAAACCCATACAAATATGGGGGTGCAACGTGCAATCGCCACACAGCCCAGCTGGAACCCAGATCCTCAAATATGCAAGGCGGGCGTTTCCACCTCTCACCCACCATGCCGCCCTGTACTGTACTTCTTGCTCTGTACTGACCTGCCTGGATTTCCGGCAGTACCCTGTCAGCCTTCTGAATGCGCAGGCAGAGCCGGGCATCACTCAGGTACACCCAGACAACGCCGCCCTGCCGAGGGAGCCGGAAGGTGAACAGGAGTCCATCTCGGTTCCACGTCCTGAAATTGAGTCCTACGGACACTCCTGCTGTAGGCTCCAAGGTCATTGCCCCGGCCCCGGGCAACTGGAGGAAGCTTCGGGGCCCAGGGAAGGTGGCAGCAACAGCCAGCGTCTGGTGGGAGCACGCGAAGGTGACATTGCCCTGGGGGACATAAAATAATCACAACAGCAAAAGCATGAATATTAATCCACTCTGGGGGCGGGGTGGGTGTAGGGGCGTGTCCATGCGACTTCAGGTCACCGTCGTCCTCATCAGCGAGTCTCCTTAAATGCGACATTAGGAACATTAGCATAACCATGAGGAGCCAATAGCATTAGCAAAGCAAAACGGGGGAGAAACAAAGTCAAATGAAAGACAGATTGGTGGGATGCAATCGCAGCATCATGACAACACTTTCCAGATTTATATTTCACTGAGACATCACAAAGTTGTTGCTTTTTATTGTCTTTTTTTTCCTGTCTGTCCCCTCTCAGAGACTTGCTGTCTTTGGTACTTCTTTTTGTGGTCTATCCTCTGCCTTTGTGACCGTGCTCAAACAAAGTAAGTTAACTCTGCTTTTAGAAGTCATGTTATTGCGATTGGTTTCTTTTGTCATTGTATTTCATTGTCAGCTCAAACTGCCTACAGTCGCACAGATGACATGTCGAGAATGTTTATGGTGCAGTTTGGGTGAATTCAGGTTCATGAGCGGCTTGGAAAGTCACCTCGACGGAAAAAAGGGGGGAAAAAAACACGTTGCTGCAAAGTCACCACACACACACACATAAACAGATTGCCTTTGTCCTTTCAAGAGATCATCACTTGAAGCGCCTCCATTGGAGCATTAACCAAGCATACGAATAGCTCCACTTTCTTCCTTCCAGTATTCATCTTTTTTTTTTTTTGTGTGAACTTCTTTAGTCGAAATGCTCCCCGGTGAATGTGAATTTTAAAATGCACGGGAGGTCCACATGGCCAATATGGAGGCGTTATACTGAGAGACTACTTTGCCTTCATGCCTCATTTGTCATAAAAAGCCAATACGGGACAAACAATTTATATATCAATGCAGTCAGACGGTAAGATGCCATTTGTTGAACACTGAGATGGTGAGGAAAAAAAATCTTCAAAATGCAAACATTTCATGACACTGAATATTCTTTAGATTAGAATTAGCATTATGGATTATGGTTTTCGAATAGTCTTCATCACTAAGTACCTAACTAAAATCTAACTACCCCCAAACTAGCATAAGTGAAGAATTTTTCAAACATGTTTTTAGTATTATAGATAAACAAATAAACAGCTAGCTGCTGTGAAAGATCTTTATGAGGGACGACAAAGTTTTTGTTGTTGTTTTTCTTTTAGAGCTTTGAAGGGGGAAACCAGTTCTTAAGAGCAGTCGTGAATTAGCATGATTTGGCAGTATACTACCATGACCTCCATCGACACAACAAAGGCAAAACAATCGAACTAAGATTAGACGTACTAGTTTTTACGTCACTCCATCGTTTATTCAAATGTTGTCGGCTAAATGTGAAGCCAATTAGCACAAACGTGAAGGTCATCACTGTCCGTCCGTTGGACGTTTGACCTTATTAGGAAAGCCGTCAAGCACTGACCGTCACGGTAGCTCGGCGGTCGCCTCGTCTGGCCATCGCGATCAGGTTTTGCTGGTTGTACACCAAATTCTCAAGGCAGCCTTGGAATCTCTCCTCAGGGATGTTGGGAAATCCCCCCACGCTCAGCTGGAAGACCCCAGGATGGAAAAGGTGAAGCACAATGGACAGACAAAGGTGGCAACTCATTTTTGGAAGACCTGCTGGATGTGCCAGTGATGGAAATGCGACGGTAGGTCCACGCTCTCTGTGTGCTGATCCACGGTAAGGTTGCACTGGGCGGCGTGACATTCCATGGCCAGCACGTGCCACTGTTGGTCATCCAAGAGACTGCCTAACGAGGCCAGACGTCGACGATCGGGACTGGAAGTCCACGCTAGGAGCCAAAAAAGACAGATGGTGTCAAGGTGATTTTACATTAGGACCAGTGCCTCACCAAATTTGACCCCCCCCCCCAAAAAAAAATGGAGTATGATGCTCAGAAATGATACACAGTCCATTCCAGAGGCTGTTCAATTTTGTATCATTTGGAATTCATTGTCATTTTACAGCAAATATTGTTTCAAGTAAATGGGGCAAACATTTGACATAATGTCAGTGATCCACCAAATTTAAAAAAAAAAAACAAAACTGTGTGACCCTCAGAAATCATACACAGTCCATTTCGGAGGGTGTTCCACCTTCAATTTGTTTGGAATTCAATGTCCTTTATGTGCAGGAACGGTTTCAAGTAAGTGGGGAGAAAACCAAAACTTCTATCGACATTTTTTTTTGTCTTGTTAACAAAATAGTATGATGTAAATAACTTCAATTTTAAAATACCTATTTTCAACAATTCAGACTTTTATCCAAAATTTGGACCTTATATTGTTTTGTATTTAATACAGACCAGTGCAAAATGTACATATTGGTTGGGTAGTTGCCAGCTGTCCTTGTTCCTTCTCTCTTGTGTGATGCAGGAGAGCCAGGAGCAAATTTCTTTGTTGCCCGTTAGGCACAAATTATTGTACACCACCAAATGCCAATACTGCCTAGCAACAAGCGTTTTACATGGTTTGAGAAGAATAGGAGCTTTGCCCTGCGTCGCTTTGTGTTAGCTTTGGAATAGTGTTCTCCCCCCCCCCCCCATGAAGAAATACTGTATGTCGATTATTTGTGTTCTCTGAGGTTAAAGTGTTAAAAAAAAAAGACAAAATGGAAGTACCGCTTTTTGACAAGACATCAAAAAAGTTGCGAGAAATGTTTTGTGCATTCTGAAGACAATGTTGTCTCCTAGCAGGAGGTTCAAAGCCAGGTTGCCTTATCATCTTCATCATCATCACAACAAGAAAAATGTGGAGATGCAAAGCCAAATATTCCGTCGTTCATGCCAAACGTGAGACGTTATAAATCTTAGATGAGCGTCGGCGGCTCCAAATTAGCAGGGCCAGGTTCCCCGCGGTCCAGCTCTGCGGGGAGAGCGATGGAAGGAAAAGCTCCCGAAAAAAAAACTCTACGCAGTCGTTAAAAATGTATCCGGAGGTGTCAGGGGAGCCTGAGGAGGAAGATGATGGACAAAAACATCTTCATCCTAAAATGAGGAGGCGGGAGTTTGTCTTCTTGTCAACAACTTATTTACAATTCGGGGAATAAATATCTTACTTTGTTCCTGAAGTGAGATAACAAGACTCGCTTTTGAGTGACACCAAATCCATTGAAATGAGAAAATAAATATTACAAACATGCGGCCATATGTTTTGATAACATTTTTGTGTTGTAATTCAATAGATTCCACCACGTAGTAGTAGGAGAAATCTCATTGTAGAAGTAAAAGAAAAAAAATCAAAGTAGTTTTAGTAATGCTCCAAATACCGAATGTACTATTTACAGGTATACAATAATCCCTCGTTTCTCGCGGTTAATGGGGACCAAAACCAGCCGCGATAAACGAAAATCCGCAAAGTAGCGTCCAATTAACATAAACAGGTAAAAAAAAAAAAAAAAAGTATGGGAGTGGTAGCAGTTGTGGTGCTCGTACAAGTATTAGCAATAGCAGTAGTAGTAGCTTTAGTAGTGGACGTATAGTAGTATTAGATTCGAAGTAATGGTGGTCATAGTAGGAGTAAGATTAGTAGTATTTGGATAGAAGAGTTAGTGGTAGCAGTACCAGAAGTGGGAGTAGTAGTAGTAAAAATAGCACCAGTAGTATAATAGCTGCAGAAGTGTAAGTATAGTACCTGTAATATGATTAATAGTAGTAGTAGTTAGTGGGAACAGCATTAAAATAGTAGTCATAGTAGTCGTATTAGCATGAGTGGTAGAAGTATAGGACAGTGGTTCATTATTAGTACTAGTAGCATTAATTATAGTGATGGAAGTAGTAAATGTAGTACTAGGAATATTAGTAGAATTTGGAGTCAGAGAAGTAGGATTAGTAGTTGTCGTAGAAGTAGCCATAGAAGTAGTATTGCGTTAGTAGAAGTGGAAGTAAGAGTGGGAGTAGCTGTTGCTGGTTGTGATTAGTAGTGTAGTATTGTAATGGTGTCTATGAAGTTGAAGTTGCGTACATATTTCCAAGTCTTGTCTATTTGGATTGAAATGCAAATATGTAAAAACTTTTTGCGATAGATTAAAAAAAAAAAACCAAAAAAAGACAAGACACATGAAGACAGTGTTTATTCCAAAAATCCAAACCGAAGCAAAACGATCGTGTCAAAAAAAAAAGAAAAAGAAAGGACAAGAGTGCAAAAAACATGAAAGAGAAAGCAGAAGTAGATAAGCCGAGCAAATGTGACGTTTCATCCAGAAGCAGACAAAAAGAAGATGATTGCTTGTGAGTGAATATTCCACACGAGGAGTGAATATGAAAAAGCCTTCTCAAGTTTCACTTGAGCGCGCCAAGCTAATGACAAAAATATGAAATGAAAGTGGCACACACACAAATGAGTAAAAGGATCTCCTATCGCCATCTTATGACTTTCACCAATTACAACACAACAGACGCAGGACACAAACTGTGTCGGTTTTGTTGGAGAGCGTGTTGTTACCGTCTTGTTGTTGTTGTTGTTGTGGTCCCGTGACTGCCATGAGAACTCTTCCCCCATTGAGCTCCACGCTGAGTCCGAGTGCCGAGGCTCCTCGGGCGTGCAGTAGCGTCCCGCAGTTCTTCAGACTCTTGAACTTGAGCGACAGCTCCTGCTCGTTGTCCTCCTTGTCGTGGCTCCACCAGTACGTCACCGCGCTGCCCTCGCCGTCCAACGACATCACATCGGAGGCTGACCGGCGCGAGGCAGGATACAGATGGTGAAAGACGACTTCATCACGACAAGAAGGAAACTTTTTATTTTCAAAGAGCACGCACACCGATTTGATCAACCGAAAAAGAAAAACAGCGACAAGAGACCCAAGCTTGGAACTCGAAACCTGACTTGGAACCTTTATTTGAACCCTAATCCACTCTTGACACTCTAAATTTTCAAACCCTAGTCTTGGTTTGAAATCCTAATTTGAAATCATAGTCCTAGCTTGAAACCCTAATGAAAAAACCTAAACCTGTCTTGAAACCTTACTTTGAACCCCTAACTGTTGTTTAAAATTTTTACCGAGGGTGGAAACTCTAAATTTATATCCTACCTGTGGTTCAAAACCCCATTTTGGAACCCTACCACTAATTACAAACACAAATGTTGGTTTGAAACCCCAATTTGATGCCCTAACCGGTGAGTGAATCCCTAACCCTGGCCTGAAACTCTGACTTAAAACCCTAAAACCTGATCCTGTTTTGAAACTTTAGCCCTGGCTTGAAGCAATAATTTCAAACCCCAATCCTGTCTTGAAACCATACTTTGAAACCTTAGCCCTGAATTGAGACCCTAACTTAAAACCCTAATCGTGTCTTTAAACCCTGCTTTGAAATCTCAGCCATGACTTGAAACTCAGACCCAGTCTTGAAACCCTACTTTGAAACCTTAGCCCTGGCTTGAAACCCTTCTTTGAAATCCTAGCCCTGGCTTGAAGACCGAAGTACAAATCTCTAACCTGTATTTGAAATCAGAACCCTATTTCAAAACCCTAATTTGAAACCCCAACCTCCGTTTGCAACCCTAACAATGGCTTAAAGCCCCAGTTTGAAACCCTCATATGAAATATTTCCCCTTTATTGAAACCCTGAACGTGTGTCTCCAACCATAATTTGATACCTTAACCTTTTTTCAAACCCTTTTTATTTGCAACCCTAATTTAAATTGCTAACTGTGACTTGAAGCTGAATTTCACCCACGTTTAAAACACAAAGTTTGTCTAATGTGTTTGCTTTACAGCTCGCCTTCAATAAAATATGTCGACGTGCGAAATGCGGAGTTGGTGATGTTTCTCGGTAAGAGAGCGAGCAAGGTGAGAATGAAAGCCCGAATGTGCGTCTGTCGCTGTTAAAGCGCCAGGATAAACAAAACACCATTCAAAGGGGAGAAAGACAAGGTGCGATGGGATGTTTTTTTTATCTTCCCACATGAAAGCCTGATGGGTTGGCGGAGGCGGGCGACTCACTGTAAGGGCAACCGTAGACCTCCAGCCGCAGTCCGATGCGTCCGCCGGGGTTCCAACCCATGGGAAGCAGGCGCAGGAAGCGAGCGACCGCCGTTTGCTGCAGCTTGTGCTGCACCACGCTGTCCGCGTTGATGTTGCCTGAAAAAGACTGAGGACCACCAAAGACGAACAGCGTCAGGAGCTCGGTAATGTTCACTACGCATTTTCAACGAATACATCAAGAAGCGCTTGGCCTTGTGTCTCTTTTCAGGTGTCACTTTGTTATGGCGTGAAGGTGTCCCGATACTTTTGCCCACATGAGCTTTACTTCCCGTGTGCGTCTCCGATACTTCTGTGCACATTTTCCTGACCTTTTCTTCTCTAGGTCAGGGGTCGGCAACCCAAAATGTTGAAAGAGCCATATAGGACAAAAGAAAAACAAAAAAACAAATATGTCTGGAGCCGCAAAAAAATAAAAGCCTTCTATCAAACTTATCATGAAGTAAACACATGCTGTATGTATGCAGGAGACTGGACTGTCTCAGAATTGTTTGTTATTCATTCCTTTGTTGTGTGTTCACAAACGCCCCCATAGAATTTATTTTGTAATTTCCTCGCTTGATTTTTTTGTTTTGGTGCATTATTTTCGCTTTTCTTCGTGTCAGTGAAGTGATCATTAATTTTCGTTTTTCTGAGGCTGTCTTTGAACGCCTTTCGAGTCGAACGAGAAGAGAGAAGGCACGGAGTCGGACGCAGACTGTCTATGTTTGTCGAAACTGTTAAAAGCATAAACGTACATTTTAAAAAACCAACACCACAGCTCTCCTTTTTCGGAGCTGCAACGTGTATCTATATCTATTTGAGCTATATTAGCCTACTATCAAAATCTTTTTCCATTTTCAAACATTTTTTATAAAGCTCCAGGGAGCCACTAGATGTCGCTAAAGAGCGGCATGCGGCTCTGGAGCCATGTGTTGCCGACCCCCGATCTAGGTGTCCCACTATTTTTTTTCACCTTTTGTGGGCATCCCGAAACATTTGTCCATTTGCTTTCATTTGGTGTCCCGATGCTTTTGCGCACATATTCTCACTGTATATTGGACCACAAAACAACCGAGCCCCCAATCTCGTGACCCCCGGCGTAATAGCTCGGCTGCCTTCTTCTTATCAACGCCATCTGGTCGAGCTGTCTTGCTGCATTATGATTCACTGTGCTGCGCTCCGCTCGGGCATGTTAGCGGGCAGCTAAATTGCGTCGAGTGGATCAGAAATGGCAACAAGTTTTCCACGTCAGCAACAGTTCATCCTCTGCTCTGCATGCACTATTCACGAGGAGTCAAAATGCTCGTGAGAAATGTGATGATCTCGGCAAGACGGTAATGTAATTGCCGCTGGGTTTTATAGCTTCGAGTATGACTACGATTGATTACTTCAAGTACATTTTTGCCTCAATGTGTTTAGTATAATTAACTACATTTTGATGCGGCTAATTTTGTTAGCTCTGTTGGCTAAGTTCACTCACATCAATATTGGAAGTCACGTGTTGGCTAATGAGCCAAAAGCATTGTTTTACAGGTGACAGTTTTTTTCTTTTTGCATTTGTTAACAGTTTCGTCTCGTCTTTTTTGAGTGTTTTTTTTTTTAACCCTTTCAGGGACAGCGGTTACTACAGTGGACAGCTTATCAGGTTGTCAGGTTACAAGTTATTATTTTTTTTGTGCATAAAAGGGTTAAGTATGTGTGTATGCAAACAGAATTGTGTTACAAAAACTGCATACTGAAGCAATTTTTGAGGAACCAGGATGGAATTTTGCTGCGAGAAGTTGGGGGTCATGAATATTTTTCAGAGCTGGGCCTTGGCAGAGGTCTGCGCTCTGCTGAGTGGCATCAAAGCAAAAACTACTAAGGCTGTGGGAATAAAGAATAAGGACATTTGGATTGAGAAGTTGGGGTACAGGTGAACCTCTGTGACTTTTTACTTTAGCCCTTTCAGGGACAGCGGTCACTACAGTGGACAGCTTATCATGTTATCGGGTTACAGTGTGCATGAAAGGGTTGATATACAGGTGTGTTTTCTATACAACGATGCCATTTTCCAAAAATTCTTTGCCGAGAAATGCACTCAACTGAGTTACAAACTCTCAAAAACGTGTGAGACTATGGAAAGGAAGGGAAGAAAATGGTGTGTGAAGTTGAGCTCAAGATTTTTTATTTTCACATACATGTGCCTATGCTTTGTGCGGGGGAAAAATGGTTTGCGAAGTTGGGCTCCAGAGTTTGTCCACATACCGCGATGCTGTCCTCCAGCCGGTGTTGCTTCCAGTTGTGACCGGTGTCGCTGAACATGAGCAGATAGGACGTCAGCCAATCAGAGCTGCCGTAGCGTCCCTGCGTGGACACCGCCGTGATGGTGGTCCGCTCCCCGAGGTCTACTTCTAACCACTGAGAGGATTCGGAGCCCAGAGGAGACCAACCCCCTGCTCCTGAAAACAAATTCATGCATCGTATTAAAAAGTTGGGATGGAGGAATGTTGCTTTCATTTGTGAACAGCTTGGCCTTGGCCTTTACATTTGTGGGCAGCAGAAAAAAACAACAACCACTAAAGTGACTTATGAGAAAGCAATCTTGGTGTCAGAAGTTGGGATGAAAGATTCTTTCCCCAAAAAATAATAATAATAACTTTTGCCAACAGTCTGGCTTTGGCACAGGTCTCCGCTTCACTGAGCCATTTGCTTGCGAAAATTTGGATGTGAGAAATTGGGATCCAGGACCATCCTTGGTGAACTGCTGTGTGAGAAATATTTTGGAGAGAATGAAGAATTCAGGTGTGAGAAGATGGGCTCCGGGATCCCTCTCCCAATTTATGAACTACTTGAATGAATGTCACTTCTTTCCACTTGTTAACCGAGCTCTTGTTGGTTAATTGAGCTGATTTTGAGCGGGTGGATGAATGATTACGAGGCGCACGGTGAAGGTGGCAGGTGCTGAAGCCCGCGCTCCATTAATTAAGCCTGGGAAAACGTAAACGTTGACGTGTGAACTTTGAAGGCGCGAAAAGGCCAAAGGCTAATCAGCTCCGGAGGACGAGACAGCGAGCGGGCGCTTGACCTTGTCCGTAAAAACGCAGAGATGAAAGGAAAATGGGGAAAAGGAAATGGACGTACGATGAGGGACACCTTGGAAAATGTTTTCGCTGCCTGTTCATTTCAGGTCCAAAAATATTCAGCCTCAGTGTATCATGTTCAGATACACCAGAGACATTTAGAGATGTATTATTGGATTAATTATTGTTTTTCAGTTGGATACAGTTCAGGTTTGTTTTGTTTTTTTGTTGTACTTTCATGTTTTATACGAGTTTATTTGTTGCTTCTGATCTTTTCTGTGTCCCTGTGTGGCCTCGAAAAACGTTTTTTTTAAATAACTTCATCTATTATTAATATATAAGAATTCTTTTATTCCATCTAAATATTACCATTTCATTATCATTACCTTTCTAGAAGTAGAATTAATTTTTTCGTATGATCTTAATTTCACTGTATTGTCATTTTTTTTAAAAAATCATTTCACATACTTTATCTTGTGTGTTCATCCATCCATCCATCCATCCATCCATAATGTGAACCGCTTTATCCTCACGAGGGTCGCGGGTGCTCTGGAGCCTATCCCAGCTGTCATCGGGGTAGTAGGCGGGGGGCACCCTGAACCGGTTGCCAGCCAATCGCAGGGCATACAGAGATGAACAACCATGCGCGCTCACACTCACACCTAGGGACAATTTAGTGTGTGCCATTAATTTGCCACGCATGGCAATGCGGGATAAAACCGGAGTACCCCGAGAAAACCCACTCAGGCATGGGGGAGAACATGCAAACTCCACACAGGAAGGCCGGAGCCAGAATCGAAACCTGCACCTCGGCGTCTGTGAGGCAGACATACTAACCAGTCGTTCACCGTGCCGCCTATTTTCAACATGGATTTCCTGATTTATTTATATATTTATTTTTACCAATGCAATGTATGCATTTGAATTTCATTTTGGTGAATTAAAATGAATTTCATTTGAAATGGTGTTGACTTTGAAACATAACGGGGTTTTCCACAAGGGTATTATAGTTGAATTATATTTAAATATATCTATTTTGATTGCCGTATTGTCACGGTTTTTAATTTCATGTGATTGTAATTATCATAATTTGATGTCAATGTTTTGATGAATGTAATTGTCTTTATTTGGATTCAAAGCAACTGTAAATATTTTAATCAGACTTAAAATAACGGGAATTATCTTAAATTGAATGTGAATGTATTTTATTTTAATTGAAAGCAATGTCGTGAGAATTCAACGGAATGTTATCCAAATCTAATTTAAATGCGTTCCATTTAATCACGCGCCATGTAATTGTATATATTCCAATTTCATTTAATGTCATTGTGTTGATTGTATGAATAATTTATTCTAATGTGATGTAAAATATTTAATGTAATTCAATTTAAGGACATTTTGAACCAATTTAGAATGTCCTTCCTTTCGCTTGAACATGTTTTTCTAGGGTCATTTGTCAGGTTTCACTGAGTTCCAAACCAATCCAAGTGGACAAATCCTGGTGGAATAAATGGCGTCTCACCTTTCGACCCGTTTGCTCTTTGGCAAGCGTGAATTCCGAGTGTATTCCTCTGTCACTTGTCTCCCGTCGTCAGCTGACACCTGACACCTCTCAATTTGTCTGCCTCGGCCTAGCGAGCAAAGCCGCCGTAGCGAGGAAGAAGGAGCCCGGCCCGTATAGCGACTGCCAAGACGACGGAGCCGACCGACCAATACGATGACGTTGGCATGTACAAGACGTTTAATAATGCAAAGACATTCTAGCTGCCATCACAAAAGATAATCAGGGGAGTGAAAGGAAAATCTGAGTGGTCGCCTAGTCTCATTTGGACTCGCAATCAAGTCACATGCTCACACTCTGCTCACTACGGACTACTTACTCACTCACTTAGAAACTACTATTTTTCAAGTGGACTAACCACTTCAAGTAGTTGCCTCCTTAACCCTTTCAGGGACAGCGGTTAGGAAAGTGGACAGCTTATCAGGTTATCAGCTTTCAGTACATGAAAGGGTTCATTTAATTTTACTTCCGTCAACAATGGACTTGTAACTACTTCAATGAGCTACTTGCTTCATTTAGTTTCTTTCAATCCCTCATGTATTACAACTACAAGTAATTTACTTCAACTAGCAACTGACTTCAATTCATTTCTCTTTTTAACATGAGAATTTTGAAGGAAGTTTCTATTTACCGGCAAAGTAGTTATCACTGCTACGGCAGTTGGTACTTCAGTTGCTATGGTTGGATAATTACTGAAGTTAATGCATTGCAGTTAGTATGTTATTGTGGTTACAGTAGTATGGATGTTTATAGTTTGTTACTGTATAGGTTAGTTACTGCAGTAATTTTGTTTGTTCAAGCGAGAGTGTGAAAATGTGTTGACTTTTCAATGTTCATTATTTCAAAAGCACACTATTTAATATCAATAATATGCAGAAAAAAAGCATAGGTGTCAAACTCAGGTCCTGGAGGGCCGCTGTCCTGCATGTTTTCCAAGTCTCCCTGTTGCAACACACCTGATTCAAATGAACAGATCATCAGCAAGCTCTGCGCAAGCCTGACATTGAACCTGT